>APFE031048999.1:21026-75447 GCA_000404065.3 Pinus taeda | reverse complement strand
TTAATTATATATACATAAAAATACACAGAAATAAAATAAATAAATAATATTAAAGTGTATATATATGTGTTGATATAAACAATATTAATTAATTATATTTTCTTATGGAGTTGTTTTAAGTGACATTAAGCTGAAAAAAATTGAGGTGAAATCTTGATTTGTGTTATTTAAACTGGGTTTTTCACTGTATATATGGATTTAGCACCTTGAAAAACCCCTAGGGCACTTCCATTGCACATAGGTTACCATCAAACTTGTGATTTCAATAAATTCCCCCAAGATTTTAAAAAAGATAGTCCTAGAAAAACTTCCAAAAAATCAACAACTGGTTTTTTTTATTTTCTGTGATAGCATTCAACAATACAATATTTTATTATTTGTTTATTTTTGTGATAAAATTTTTTACCTTATTATTTTTAGTTTATTAAATTATATTTATTAAGTAGCAATATTACCTACTATATAACCCTAATTAAAATTATGTTCTAATGCATTATTTTTAATTATCCTATTAAAGCATCTAAATATATATAAACAGCTTTACTATTTAGAAGTTAATTTTAAACTAAAACATTAACCATAGAAATCTAAAAAGTCATCCACGTATGTTGGTGTCAGTGGGAGCGACACAATGGAAGGACATATATTAAAAGGAAGAAACCTCTATAGATAGGCAAGCAAATATAAAGCTCACTAGTGACAAAGGCACTAACCACCATGACCATCATGTACCAGCAGATTTGATATTAAAAGAACAAACCCAAAACCAAAACCAAACTATTGATATTTAAATAAAAAGTATATTACAGTGTTTTATATGGTAATTGAAAAGAAATTTGTGATTTGCAAATATTAAAATAAATCACTTACATTGGTGGTTGACACTACAACTAAAACATTAACTAATTGTAAGATTGTTTTCCTAAAGATAATTTTTATTACTTTTAATAAAATTCATTTAATAAAAATAATTTATTTAATTATAGAAATTTAAATTATTAAAATTTTGAAACTCATTTTGAAAAGGAAACTTCGCCTTGTCTATAGATGAACCAAAAAATAGTCTTTGTGCAATTGGATAAGAAAGGGTTCATAGAAGTCCTATTTAAAGAGAGCGAAATAAGGGACAAAAAGCCCACTCAGTTGATTCCAAAATCCAACAAAAAAAACATAACAAAAACATAAAAGATAAACCCAATCAACTCCAAAAATGTGAATTTGCAATCTTGCATCTCAAAATTGCAAGGCAGACGTGTACTGAAAAAATACACATAAGTAATTGCTATTCGCTATATCTTATTGAAATGCACTTCTAAGTACTAAAATAATATGTTAGAATTCGGATTTTACAGAGTGATGTAACAATATAACTAATTGCTCAAGCAAGCAAGAAAGAGATCTGTCTGTTCAATCATCACTTGTAACCTTTGTAAGGAAGTGGCACATTGCTGGGATAGCACCACCGGCTCATCTGCAGCGTCCTAATAAAGAGGAGGATGAATTCCAAGCATAGCTGTTTCAAGCAAAAGTGGTTTGAAACATCAATATTTAGTTAATCCTTCAATTCAGAATTTTTAACCACCACGAATGTGTATTATATGCATTCTACATAAAACTATAATTACTTCCAATGAAGAGGAAGACTTGAATGTCACAAGTACTATGGGCTTTGAACATCTCAATCTTATTTTCAAGCATAGTCTTAAATCGTATTATATGCATTCTACATAAAACTATAATTGCTTCCAATGAAAGAGGAAGGCTTGAATGAAACAAGTTCTATGGGCTTTGAACATCTCTACTTTATTTTCAAGAATAGACTTAAATCATATTATATGCTTTCTACATAAAACTATAATTGCTTCCAATGAAAGAGAAAGACTTGAATGTAACAAGTACTATGGGCTTTGAACATCTCTATCTTATTTTCAAGAATAGACTTGTCTTTATCAAATGAGGGCCAAAAAAGCAGCAGATCCCATCTGGAATAGTAAGTATTTGGAAAAATCTGGAGTTTGGTACTAAGTTCAACTGAGACCTGTAGACTTAAATCTAGAAAAATGCAATCTTCTGAAGCAAAAGGTCCAACATTTCCTACAAGACTCTGTATAAGCCTGAAAATCCCAACATTTTGCTAAGTCACGTTAAAATGATCAAACCCAAAGTTGTAGTAGCTTTCCAGCCCGGCAGTGTCAATAACTCCCACATGACACATCTGTAACAGAGAGATGGGTTTGATTGTCTTTCCATCTTCGGGCCTACAATGACGCAAAAGATAAGGATATTTAAACACAGGTATCGAAATAGGTGACATGGAAACAATTATGTCAGTAGGAACAAGATACAAGCCCAATAGGTAATCAATATGCACCTAGCAGAAGAGAAATAAATGCTGTATAGGCTGAGATATATAGCATCTATTACTCTACTCCTATTCCACATTGTATATTCCAGCCTATATTATGAAGGTATATATTCATTGCCCAATATTAATACATAGTTTGGGAGTCTGAAATTCCAAAGCAAAAACAGGGATACTCTGAAAAGAATTCATAAAACCAACAAGCAAACAATTTCTGGGAAGCTCACTGCATTCCGTCCAGGTAGACATGAGCTGTGCCATTGAGAGCACCCGATAAAGAGGTAATGTTCAGCACCCAACCTTTGGAACTGTTATCATATCCCTGGAATTTCTGCATAAAGATAATTCTAGCATCGTAAAGGCAAAACTTGTCAACTTTCCAGCATTGCTACCCACGGGAAAGCAAATTTAGGCTGAATAACGAGACTGGATTACTTGTTCAGTAAGCATATTGTGCAGGACCCTGACAACTTGAACACTCGATGATTCTCGTCCCATTCAGGATAATAGCCTGTAAAATTTCAAACTGAAGCAATGAATGCTTCTAGTTTCAACCAAGATATCCCAATCATCTCACTGCTTGCCACTACGCCACACACCTGTGGGGCCTTCAGGAAATTTAAAATGAATATAGCATATTTAGAAAGTAAAAAAAGAGAGTGTGAGAGAGCAGGACATCCTATACTTGTTCCAGGCAGAGTTAGAAACAAAATTCAACAAATTGTGGAAAATAAATAAAATAGTATTTGAAGTCACCTTATTTTATGTATTGGTGGCAGAAAATAGAACATAGAATTTAAATTGCATAGCAGAAACCCAAACAAGTCAAATCATAACCTTCTTGCCTTCAACAAAGCTTGACAGATCAAAGCATTTAGATCATAAATCAATGAGTTACACGTCAAGATGAAACTTGTAAACAGAGCATCAAATATAGAATGAATTACACGCAATGACAAAGATTCGAATACAACATTGTCTACCTCATTTTACCATACAATATATATAACGATCTTAATGTTTAAAAACCCATAACGGCAAAAGAAAGCCATTGAATCATGAATCAGAACAAGAACAAATTCAGAGTCATAAATGATCAAATACGATACTGCTTTAAGAGATAAAGACAGATCGCTTGAAAGGGGTTATTGAACTCCAGTTCCAGAAAAATGGAGCTTGTCTAAGAACCTTGACAGCTTAAATGGGAGGAAAACATACTAATCTTGAAAACCAGGGATTTTAAAGGGTGAAAGCGACACCTAAACCCCATCTCAAGTTAGGGTAAGCATGGAGAGACCAAAGCATCAAATTTTCTGAATAAAATTGTTGATCGGCCCTAACCATTGAGGTTTCGACCAGTGATTTGCATATTTCCGAATAGAAAGAAAATACCCACTAAGAAAGGGGGAGAAACTATGAATCCACAACTTCTCTGAAAATATTTATGTCCAAACCCAGGTTTGGACCTTGCAAGCGCCACATTAAAACAACTATGAAACCCTTAAAAAAACATACAGCCCTGGTGACATATCAAGAGCGAATTCGGGCCAAGTCCCAGAACCCCTGACACAGCAAAGACGAAATAAAAGTAAAGTACTCACCTCAGAAAGGTCCAGCCTAGTATCAAAGCCTGGGTCACGAGAAAAAGAACGAGTTTCACTCAGATCATAACACTGTAAACACAAACCATGATTGTGGCTGTTGAAAATAAAAATATATCGAACCCACTTTTGAAAATACATCATCCATCCAATCTTTAGAACAATGGAAGTAAAACCCTGTGGTGAAGAAAATAAAATTCCGGCATAACCATTTTGTGTAGGGGAGGTTGGCATTTTGTCCAAAACCGTGAACACTTTTCATTTACAATAACATATCTTCTGATAGTGAAGGTTCCAGATCAGATGAGCATAGTGTTTACCTGTAACAACCCAGATGACCAGGATAGCATTTCCCTGTAACAGCACAGACGAGCATTTACCTGTAACAATGTAGATGATCACATTTACCTGTAACAGCACAAACCAGGATAACATTTCCCTGTAACAGCACAGATGAGCATTTACCTGTAACAATGTAGACGATCATCATAACATTTGCCTGTAACAGCACAAACGAGGGTTCTCCAAGGAAGGAAGCGTGGTCGAGAAGGTGAAGGCTGCGAGGGTGAGGAGGTGAATGCCATGAAGCGTGGTCAAGAAGGTGAAGGCTGCGAGGGTGAGGAGGTGAATGCCATGAAGGTTCGAGGGTGAGAGGGTGAATGCCATGAAGGTGAAGGAGGTGAAGGCGGTGGAGATTAAGGTGGCGATGGCCGAGGTCACACGCATACTCAACAGATGTCATCTCAGTCATTAAAAATTTGCGGACTTGCAGGGGGAGAGAGTGTGGCCAACCTAACACAAGGCCCGTAACTCATTAAAAATTTGCGGACTTGCAGGCACAGAGAGTGTGGCCAACCTAACACAAGGCATAACAGGAAGAGTGGGAAAACATTTATGGAATTGAATTCTCCGCCAGGTGTCAGCATGAAAACAGTCTGCCAGGTGTCAACGTGACAATGAAAGGGACGACGAAGGTCCCTTTCAAAGGAAAGGCCTATCGGCCTAATTAAATGACATCGCAATGTCACATCAATGACCACTGACTCCACCAAAGTCCAATAGAGTAATAACGAACAATTATTTTATAAACTTTGGCTAGAGTAATCACATGGCCGTCATCAATTCGTCCGTAAGGACCAAGTATAAAAATAAGCAGTTATTTATAATGCGATTTTTTGAAAACCTTTGTGGTGGGTTTTTCTGGTCAAAATTCGGCAGCAATTTATTAGAATCGTAAGTTTGATAGCTAGTTTCTGCACAATCAAAGCGTCCCAGGAGTTTTTCACGGTGCTGAATCCAAATATGCAGTTAAAAAACCATTTTAACTGCAACAAATCAAGATTTAACCTCAATTTCTTCCGCCGGATTCCGTCACCAAAATCTCCAAAAAGTCGCATTATAGACAACTCCTAAAAATAATGAGAATAACACGAACGATTCAGATTAATGCAATAATTAAGAAGTGCTACTAAGGGTATTTAGGTTGATAGATGTTGGTAGAGTAACTTTTTTCAGTTTAAATATTTGTATAAAAATTATAAATAAATAAATATATAGTTTTAGTAGATATATTTTTAAATCACATTTATTTTATATAATTATAAAATTATTAAATAACATAATGTAAATGTAAATTAAAATGATAAATTAAAAAAAATAAAAGTAGTTCAGTTTTATCAACTATATTTATTAATGTAATTATAATGATAATAATAAATTACTAATAAACAATTGTTATATAGTAGCTATTATATGTTGTTTAGTTTTAATATAGTTAAATAAAGTAAAAGTACTAAATTCGTGTTAGTGTTAGGTTTAGAATCTAGCTAATTTAGGTTTTATTGATTGGTAAATTTGGTTATTTTGTTAATAGCTACATTATGGTGGTGGAGAATCCAATCCTATCCATCGATAATAATGCCTTATTATACTAGTAATATATTTATTGTGAAGGTTGTCTAGAAAGATTTACATTTTAGGCGTAAAGTATAGATAAATATATTTTAAATGGTAGTTGTTTTTGCCAATTATATCTATGAAACAAAGATTGAATATATTCCTTATATATATATATATATATATATTATAATATATATATTATATTAATAGATTATAATTATTCTAAAATTGGAGTTGATTTATTTACTAAGTTATTTCTTATTTGAATTGAAAATTATTTTAATTTATTATCAACAATTTTATACTTTGTTATTAATATTAAGTAAAATCACAACTCTTTTTACTATAGGTAAAATTATTTGTTAAAATGATTTTTTTAAGTGTCCAACTACTTGTAATATATATTAAATAAAAATTTATTATTTGAATCAATTTTCATTTAATTATTGATGAGTTTATGAATATAGTTATTTATTTCAACTAATAAAACAGGCAGTACCAATATTTATTAATATTGAACTTGTTAATTAATAATATTTATTATAAAAGTAATTTGAATATTAGAAAATAGTTAAGTAATGTTTTAGTTAATTAATGGTTGATAAGATTTTATTTTGTTACTATATGAAATTGAAAAATTAATTGTCTAGCTAAGACTTGCATAAATTTTGGTGGGTAGCTATCACTAAAAAGTCTTATTTACCTTTGCATATTGATCTTATCTATTTTTATACCAATATTTGATTGAATTATGATAAGTGATAATTGATGGTATTTAAGTGAACATGAATATGAGCTATTTGCAAGAATTTTAATACGATGATTTTAATTTTAATCCTAAAATGATAAGATAAATATTGCAACCGTATCTAAAATTATTACACAGATATAAATTAATTACCTATATAACATTATGTTAAACAAAAACCGCTCTAGCAAATATTACACAATGAAACTTGAATCAATCATATTATAGATAAATAGAATCTGCAATTTTCTTTTTATTATCAAACACAACGCAATAGTTAATGAAAATAAAACTGTTAATTAAATAAAAATGCCGCACACCTCTACAACATTTACTATAGTTGTGGGATGCATTCATTGCCTCTCTACTTGGTGGAAAGTTTCAGATTGAAATCCCTAAAATTTTGCTGGCTCCATTTCCTGTCACGGGATTTATTCACGGTATTCCAGAAAAAGTTTGTCTACAGCTCATCCCTTCCACACGATGTTGCAGCCCAACTCTGTCTAAAGCTCTCTTCATTCCTGTAAATAATCGAATTCATGAATCCATTCTTTGTCTTCTTCGTTATTGTAGTCTTCTTCCATTGCTCTGTACAAGTCTTCTGATGTAAAATCTGTTGAACAGACGAACGGAGAAGGGAGCAGACTACAGTAATGGGACGACTGCTTGTTCGAAAAAAATGAACTGTCGGCTAAATTAGCTGCATCTCCCCCAGAATGATCGTAATGAGGAGATTGCTGGTCACCTAAACTCGACATAGAAGACAGAGAATCTGTAGCTGCTGTTTCGACAGGATTATCAGCCAATGCCAAATCAATACGCTCGGATTCTTCGTCTCCGATGGAATCGTTCACAAGTACGTCAAGCCATGAGGATTTCCAGGTTTCTTGAGCATTCCATAATTTGAAGGCTTGATTTGATATATGATTACTGGAGCCCTCATCGTTATAGCCATTTGCTCTTACAATTCCAGAGTGTCGCACGGCTGTTTTTCTTTTAACGGCAGTGGCTTTGAACACAGGATTTTGAACAGGAACAAGAGATTTTGATCTTGTTCTTCGATTTTCTGGAATCCTGAGTTGAGATTTGTTCATTGAGATGCACAGCTTCTTGCCCATATGAGTGTTCCAGTAATTCTTGATTTCATTGTCTGTTCGACGAGGCAGTCGTCCTGCTATCAGAGACCACCTGCACATACATTGTATAGTTGAGATTAATTCAATGGCAGATTTCGAAACTATTTCAAAACCTAAGAAAACCAAAAGTGTCATGTGCACTGATTTTCTACATCTCAATTGCCAAGAAGACGATGCAACCGAATAATGAGCTCCTCCTCGTCGGGAGAAATGTTACCACGTTTAATGTCGGGGCAAAGATAGTTCAGCCAACGCAACCTGCAACTCTTTCGACATCGCTTAAGACCTGCAAAACAAAACCTACCCGCTCATTTAGCCTCTCAATGCGCATTTTGTTTGCAATAAAAATTGCAATTAGAATTTTACTGAAACTCACCTGCTTTTTTAGGGATATTTTTCCATCCATCGGTGCCATGAATTCGAATGTATTCAGAGAGAATCATATCCTCCATGGCGGACCAAGCGCCGCGGCTAAGACCTTCTTTTGAACAGCAAGGGGATCTAACCATCTTCGATATTCTTTTGTAACCCGTTAAGGCTAACTGAAGACAGCTGATGATCTCCTCTAACACGGGATTGGCCTCCTCGCTTCTCTTTGGAAAGGCCGATGGGCATATTTACAGAGAAGCCAATGTCGCAATCAGCGAGCCTCGAGCCTCTTTCTGTTTATGGTTATAGAAATTTGAATTTTGTTTGGGCGGTATTTTAAATTAGAACTCAAAATTCAAATTCAAATTCGTCCGCTATTAAATGAGTACGGTGAACCTCATTAAGTCCTCAAACCGGAGGGACGCTGCGGGTGGCTGCGGGCAGGTAGCCGGGGGTTTCCATGGGCAGCCGGAGAGGGATGCCGGAGACAGATGCATGGTCCGATGATGAATGATGTATGGTCAATGATGCTCTGTGAAACTCTGTACCCTCCATAGCATTAATTTTGCTATGGAGGTGGAAATAGCAATTGCCACCCGGAACATGTCCGAGTAACATAGCTATGTTGTTAGGCCTACTCATGTCAGTCTGTTTCAACATAGATTTTGAATTTTATAAAATTAAATTAATAGTATAGTATTTTAGGTTATTATTTCTTTCAGGATGAAAAAAAAAATGATGTTGATATTAATTTTAAATTTATTAAAAATTAAATTATTTTATCTAATGTTTATTTTTGAATTTTTTGTTTGTTTGCTTTTTTTAATCTAATTTTTCTACATTTTGATTAGTTAATTTTTCTACATTTTGATTAGTTAGAATCTTATTCTCACTGCGGTATTGTACAATGGCAATGTACAGCCACTAGCTTAGTTAACTTTGTATTTTTTGTTGTTCCTATTACTATAAGTTTAACTTTTTCTGGGTGTCTTTTATTTGAGGAAAGATGGAAATAAATTGAAATATCTTTAAATTATTATGCATTCAAAAACACAATTATTAAAAAATATATATATCATAATTTTATTAAAGATTATACTAATTAAGGTAATTGTGTCTTTATTACATAAAACATTACAATGGCAATATTTTCTTAATTCATTAATTCATTTATTGTGTTTGATAAAAATCTCTACTTGATTGTTTGTTTCACTTGTATAGAACATATATTTTTTGGTTCATATTTACTATATTCATATATATTTTTGATGTTTATCTTGAGCATATTCATATGTATTCCAACAAACGTAATATTGTGTAAAAACAGAATTCGATGAGAAGTTATATATATGTATATGTTAGCAGGTTTAGTTTGCAGATTTTCAATGCAAGATAACAATATTTTTTTTTACTACTTTTGGTAGAAGCATTTTTTGGTTTGGAAGCATAGCTACCAAATACGCCCGTATCACATAAATAAATATGGAAATTCAGCAATTCGATTAGAACATATAATAATTCGATGAAAAATCGATTCGGTTTATTGCAGGGATTTACAGAAAATTCACGGTTTATTGCGGGGCTTTGTTAATTTGCGTTCTTTAGAATAGTAAGACAGTAATCTTTAAGCACAAAATAGATAGTTGCCGGATGGCATGTCGGAAATGGAAAGGTTGCTGGATTGTAGGTAGGAAATGGAAACAAATTTTGAGTAGGTAGGAAATTGAAACAAGTTCAGAGTGGAGAAAATTTTCCAATTTTCAAGTTAAAAGGTTTAAAACACTGAGATAATAAATAAAGTAAAATCTTGAAAAGTAAATTTTATAATAATGAATTGATTTTCTAAATATAATATATTTATATTAAGAGAAATCTTATTAAAGTATTTTTTGAATTTTTTATTTTTAAATTGTATTAATTATAAAAGATTTTATATAAAATTTGGAAATTAAAGAAAGGTAGTTTTGAGTTTAGATATTTAATTTTTAAATAAATACTAATCATAAAACATTTTAGATAAGATTTGAAAGTAAGAGGGAAGTTTTGGATTTTGAAAGAAAAGAGATTTTTGGAGATAAGACAAATGTCATTATAGTTTTGGTAAGTAAACTGTATATTTTAAAATTGTTTATATTGATTAAATTATTAAAAATTATTTAAATTTCAAAATGAATGGGAAAAAATTGATAAGACATTATTGTTACAAGAAAAAGAGTATAAATATTTAAATGTTTAAGATATCTATTTTCGAATTTTTTCCGAGTTGAAAATTTTCCAATCGAATTTTTATCGTATCGAATTCGAATCCGAATTCAAATTTGAACTTAGTAACTATGTTTGGAAGTATGGTTCTAGAATTTAACTATGTTTGGAAGTATGGTTCTAGAATTTTGGTTTCAACGTTATCAATATTTTTTTATCATTTTTGGTAGAAACATTTTTTTTATTGGAAGTATGGTTCTAGAATTTTGGTTTCAACATTCAAGTACTAAGTTTCTGGTCATTAGCAATATTTTATGGTTACTAGAAACACTTTATTCATTCATGTATGTCTTATTTGTTTCTTACTCTAATTTAAAGATACATAAAATAAGCAAAAATATCTACAAAATAACCATTGTTCAAATACAATAATCAATTCACACATTTTAAAATTCAATAAAATAACCATTGTTCAAATACAATAATCAATTCACACATTTTAAAATTCAATAATAGAACTAACGTAGAGAGAAAACTAACTATACAACCTTGTTATATACTTCATATAAGGATGTCATATATCTTTGGTTTAAAATCCGATCATTAAAAAAGCCAATCGTTAAATACAGCGGTTGGGCAATATAGATTCATAAAATAAAAATAAAAAGCATCCTCTGAAATCTGTACCTGTCCAGGCTCATACACAAGTTTTTTATGCCAGAGGAGGTTCAATATTTTGATTTGGGGTATGTGTTCATACCCCAATGACTTTCACAAATATAATACTAACAAAGAAAATGCAGCGGGATAATTATACTTCATTAAAATATAAAACAATTATGAGATAAAGTAGCAATGGAAGCGGAATGACTTGATTGTCTAGATATTTAGAAAAATTATATATATGTTATTAATTTTGGAAAAAGAGAAGCGAAATTTTTATGGCTTGTTATTTACATAAAAGTAAATTTATTTATTTATTATTAATTTTTTAATATAATTAAATATTAGGTGAATTTATTATTTATTTATTATTTTTTTTAATATAATTAAATATTAAGTGAATTTTAAATAAATGAAAATAACAAAATTATAAATTTTGTCGAGAAATGATATTGATTTTTAAAATAAATTAAGATATGCAAGTTTGTTAACTTTGTTTGTTGTTAGAGAGTTTATATTTCACAAATGATATGAAATATAAATATTACCTGACTTTATGACTCACTAACTTTTTAGCTAATGATTTTTTTAACATCAATATTTGAAATAACTAATTTCAACTAGATATTGTCAAACATCAGTCAAGATTGACCAGCTTCATTACATTAAACAAATCCTAACTTAACTTTATTGTTGATACTAATCCTTTCATATTTTTTTTATAAAAATTCATTTATAATTTATAAGTTTTGATACCATATATCACGATGCTCAACACATTTCGGTCAATGAACAATGTCCCTTGCCTCAAAAATTTCAAAATTTCCAATCACTTACTGCATACTTACTCTTACTCTGACTTCTTGATTTGACTGTACCACAACCTAATTTCTCAACAAAGTTCCACTGCAGAAACATTGGTTCCTTCGGAAGTCAGCCGGGACAACTCAGTCATTGAAGTAATTGTATGAGACTATGGCTCCAACAAATCGACTATCGCCGAAACAAAATTAGACATTGTCAGATTGCTGAATAAGTCGACGAAATTAGCCTAGTCGACTACTCTAGTCAGCATAGTATGTTTCATAATCAAGTTAGATTAGGTTTCCAAATTTGCATTGAGTGGTCAGGGTGTATATCAACTTCGACCCAGATGGGCAGGATCTACGAATAGATTGAGCAAGTCGATTCTTCAAACCATCATCGTTACCCGACCTTTTATATTTGCGTCTACCCAATTTATATATTTGTGTGTGCCCATGGAAACCATTGTTAAATATACCGTGATCAAGGACTTGTACCTTAGCAATACGTGATTCTACCAGCAGTCTCCTTAAGATGCACGGAGAATTCTGTTTTGGCTCATGATCTTTGCTCAATCAGTATCTTTATTCAGTTGCTTGTCTGGGCTTCTCTTTTTTAATGCAACGTCCTCAAGCACATGCGATCAATGTTTACGTTCATCAAGTATTTATATTCAGCGCAGCTTCCTGCCATTCACGAGGGGTTTCAAAATTACACTTTTGTAAATTTGCAAGTTTTTTCCCTTTTATGATTTTTTAGCATTCACGAACAATTTTCTGGGCAACAAACTTTTCTTCGGCAGCAACTCGTAGAACAACGTCATTTTCCATTTGCAGTTTAATCCTTTTCGTTTTCGTTGTGTAGGTTCATTCCACTATTTCGTTCGATGTTGCGGTCACCTAGCCAAATAAAGGTGGAAATGGTGCCAGATGTTGTAACCTTAGATCACAACGTACAAGAACATGTTACATTTGGGAAACCACATGAACACAGAATAATAAAAATTTGGGAAAAATTCCAGCTCTATTTTTATCATTCTTAATATGTATTTATTATGCATTATGCATGAGAGATGTGGTTGGAGCATGTGTACCCACTTTCAACCACTGAGTCACTTTACCTCTCAGATTTACCAAGTGCTTTTCAACAACTCAGTCATTTTACCTCAGATTTACCAAATATTACTCCTAGTGTTTTATATATGATAACAAACATGAAAGATATACAACAATAAGAGGGTATGGTTTAATACAATTAGATATTTAACACGTCTTTGTAATGAATAGTTTTGTTGATGATTTGAAATGATAATATTAATACTTTTTATCCAAGTTTGAAGAAATTTTATCTGGTAATTTTTGAAAGAGAATCATCTTAACTAAATGTTTATTACTTCATACATATTATTATTATGTTTAGATTCCTAATAAATATTTGTTGAGTGTGCCGATATTATGGTATTATTTTTTGTTACAATCCATCTCTTTATATTTAATAAGATAAAGTGATTTATTATTTATTTTGAAAACCACTACAAGATATGTTTCCAAGCATAATTTTCAAAGTTCTCTTCAATATTTTACAAATTATGTTTTGATCCCTTCAAATTATTATCAATGTTCACAAGTCAATATAGGGTCCATCTCTTGTTATGGCCTTCCACCAAAAATCTGATGCCATTCCTCACTTACATAGTGTGACCACTTCTATTGTAGGAATATTTTGCCATAAAAGTAGGTATTCTAAGGAACATAATAAAGCGCTATTAAAAGTATTAAATTATGAATTATAATTTTTTATTGTAAAATAAATAAAACTACTTTTTTTGTAGTATTTTGACTTGCTTCTTTACATATTTACTTAAATTTCAAGTGTAAAAAAATATGTCTCTTGAAATAAACATATTTTTTCCATTTACTTTAAATTATTTAAGTATGTGTCTATGTAAGAGTTTGTAGAGTGGGTTGGCATTGGTTGATGAATCTAATTGTACATCTAATGAGTGCCCACACCTAAACTTTCAATAAACCTACGAGGTTATAACTTGAAAATATGCTTAAAGAGTAGTTTTCTTATTTTACTTCAAAATATATGTACCAACTAGGATGAGATCATAATCTTGAATCCTACTAGTTCTTTTAAAGTTTATTTTATTAGTACATTTTTCATTTTCAAACCCAATGTTTACTTCAAAATTCCCTTAATGAGTTGTCCTCTAGTTTCCTATGTAGGGAATTGAAATTAAATAGGAATTCATAGGCATGTAGGAATTTGTAGTGCCAAAATTTGAATTTAAATAATTATAAAAGATAACAAAAATAACCAAGAGGTATACATAAGGAAAATGAAACAAAGGACACACTCCATTTTAAGAGGAATTGTAGTATTTAAGTAGATTGAAACTTTGCAATGAAAATAAAATTACATAGATAACAAGATATCTCAATTGATATTGAATTAATTAGTTACTTGTTTGGCATGCTTTAGTACGAGAGTCACAATGTCCCACCACCCCATGTTACAATCTTTAAATATAAAATATGCACCTTTCAATAGAGTGATTATTGTTGTTGTAAGTTTCAAGAACAAGAAACCATCTTAATTGGAATTGAATAATCCATCTCTTCATTTCTATGGGCATAAATCTCCCACACTTACCTATTATCTAGAATTAAGGAAATAATGTTTGAGCAACCATTTCTTGTAGATTAGGATATATAGGTGACATTTTGTAAAAACCCTTACCTAAGTCAATTTCTATGAGATAAAGATATATGAAATGATTTAATTATATTAAAAAAGTATATAAAGTCAATTAATTGAATCCACTTTGAGGAGAAACCTCTTTTTTACAATTTCCCCAATACCAAGGAAACAATTCCATGATTCTTAAGAGCTACAACACTTTTAGTGTGTGTGGTTGTATATATATATATATATATATATATATATATATATATATATATATATATATATATATATATATATTATATATGGAGAGAGAGAGAGAAAGAGAAAGGGTACAACTCTAATGAAATGGTACAATGGAAAGTTTTTTCTCACCTAATGGTATAGCACTAGATATATTATCAGTCAATACCTAGTGCTTAATAAGGTGTTTCATGGTTAACATACTCCCCCATTGAAAAAATGATATCCCCAACCATTCACTAATCGCACGTGTTTCTATAAGAATAAAACATCTTCTAATGTCACTTCCACTATTACACTATTCAATTTGATCGGTCGCTTAATAATTGTTTAATTCCATAGTGGTTTACTCCTTGTTTCAATATCTTTTTTTTTAGTATGCTTTTCCCTTCTTCATTAATCTCTAGTAGAATAATTTGGACAATGATATAGTTAGAATTGCCCTTCTTAAGAAATAAATATTGAAGATTATATGCAAATGTGAAGGTAAAGAAAAGTTGAATCCATACTTCCAACCCTCTTCAACACTTTGTAGTGGCCATAATATCTGGATGTCAAATTTTTGTCCTTATTTCATTTCTTGAGGGACATTTCTTTATATGGTTGTAGTGTCAAAAATACCAAATCCCCCAGTTCAAATTCTATTTCATTACAATCATGATATTCTTGCTGTTCCATTCTATTTTGTTTTATAACCAAATTTCCTTCAAATAGTTTGAGAACCTCTTATTAGTGTCATATGTGGTCCTCTAGAGCTTGAATCTCTATAGTTCCTTTCAAGGGTGATGTAATGGGTGGAGGACGATATCCACAAAATACTAGAAATGAGAACATTTTTTTTATCGAGTATGGAAGACTTTTTATTTCACCATCCTACGAAGGGAAACCACTTGACACGTTATGTTTGTTTATCAAATGGAAAACAACAAAAATATCCTTCTAAATATTTATTAAATACTCTTTTCCCCATTAAGTTGAGGGAAATAATATCAGAGATAAGGTAGTTGAGTATAAAAAAAAAAACCATTCTTTCCAAATGCTTTTTAGTGAAAAGTGGATCTTCTTCATTTACAGCAGTCTTGAGAATTCCATGTAGCTTTTGGGTTATTTCCATGAATGTTTCCATTATGTTTGCCTTAAAAGGATTCGAAAGAGAGACAAATAGGCATACTTTTTAGTTGATCAACTAGTGCAATAATTGAATTCATTCCTTCATATTTGGGTAAATATATAACAAAATTCATTCAACTTCTTTCTAGTGTTGACTTGGTATAGCTAGCAGTTCTAAGAGAGCCATGGTCTTAATTTTGTCTCCATTATTTTGCTGGTAGGCCACACATTTAGCCACAAAATTTTGAACATTATTTTTAAGATATTCCCAAAGAATTCCTTATTTATTTTGTTCTAAATTTTCAAGAGTCTTTGATGCCCTCCTATAGGAGAAGTGTAAAATTCCAAAAGGATCTTTTGTTTGAGTTGTGAATTATTACATAAATATATGTGATATTAATACCATAACGAATCATTATTTTAAACCAATATATTTAATTTACTTGGGTCCTCTTGTAGTTCTTGAATAATTCTCCATATATTCTGATCTTTCTATCATCATGTCCTTATCACTTCAACCTAATCAAATTATAAAATAGAAATAACACATAATAAACCCTCAATTTCTTCTTCAATCCTTGAAACTGCATTTGCCATGATATTATGTTTTACTATAACAGCTTATCATATCTATAACCCATTATTGTTTATCTTCTGAACATAATCATTTCTCCAAGAAGTAATTAGAACTGTCATGATATATTTTTACTTTGAAGTGTCTTCCTAATAAATAAGGGTAACATTTTTGACCACATGCCATATGATCAGTGTTTCTTTCTCATAAATAGGTTTGAGAAATTAATTTCTTGTGTTCAATATTTTTAAATACAAGAGGCCTTCCTTATGGTGTTAGAACTACACTAATACCATGGCCTCATGAATGACAACCATAACCATGACAATGCATGCATAACTGCACGCATCTAACCCATTTGGTCTAAGTGTTTGAACCATGCTCTGATACCACTTTGTAACACCTCCTCCAATATCTACCCACTTTCACTGGTTTTCCCTGGGTAAACATGAGATAAGAGCTACTATGTCATGACTCAGCCTCCTAGATAATGTTAAGTAAATGGAATCAACAAAATAAGAGCTTATTGACATTCCTTAGATGCTACTTGACCCCATGAGCTAACAAACCACTCAAGGTGCCTGACCCCTGAGTTAACTTGATTTTTCAGTGACGTAGGCTCTTAGTCCCTTCCATGACAAGGAAAGCTAATGACCGAGACCCTCTAGTTTTTGTGTGATCAATTGTGAGATCTAAGCCACTTTTTCAAGGATATTGTCTAGATTAGTACCTAGAACTTGATGAGGCTTTTTGGAATGATGAATTGCACACAAAAAAATATTTAAACACAATACTTACATAAGGACTAAGACCTAACCTGGTCTAGCCATGATGGTCATTCTGCCAAACAAATTAATAACATGATATCTATAGGTTATCAATACATATCTAAACATAGAGATTTGGAACTTATTTGAGGTTTATAAAGAAGGACTAATTCCATCTCATAATAGCTTAAATAACATCCATTATGTCATGCATTCATTAATCGATCATTTACAAGTAGAGATATGTTAAGAGCCATAACTTGAATATGTCATAAAACCATGATTATAATAAGAGAAATAAAAAGAATAGAATAGGCATTAAAGCCACACAATAACAAGTATAATTACTAATGAAATATAAAAGGAACTTATCTCTTATTAATCATATGCGAAAGCCAACCAAGTCAGGGACTTCCACATAGCACCTGACAATAGATTGGGCTTAATCAATTCTTTCTTTCAGCCAAGCACCCTTATGCCATATTCCTGGCATGAATGTGGGATCTCATGAGATAAACCAATCCCTAAACAAACAAGATATTCTAGAGGTTAAACAACCTCCACCCTCACATTACTGTGATCTCACCTAAACCGATCACGAGATCATAAAACCAAACCAAGCTTGGATAACTCAGTATTCCTTCACCATCCCTTGAGGAACTTTCCTGTCTCCACCCACCTGTTGAGGGCTTCCCAGAGAAAACCATCTCCACCCATAACCCTTGGGATTTTCTTCAGACCATCTCACATGCATCCAAAACCTTCTAGCAATCCCAAGCTCAACCAAAAATGAATCCCATGACACCATGGCTATCCAAAAATGACAAGGCAAGGTTGAAACCATTGTCGAAACCGATAAGAACTCATGCCAATGACAACAAATAAATCAAATACACACATGCATACGTTGTACATGCCAAAATCAGCTAGGAAACCATACATGCAATCTATTATCTACAAGTATTCTTTGTCAAATTCGCTTGATCAAACATTTCCTTACTTCATCCTTACTTGTAACAACCCATCTATAAAAGTAAAAATAAATAAATAAATAAATAAATAAAATAAACTAACTAATATAAAGTTATGAACTTTATATTTGTAATAATATTAATAAATTTTATATTTAAAAATAATATTAATAAACGTTATATTTAAAAATATTAATAAACTTTATATTTAAAATAATATTAATAAACTTTATGTTTAGATATAAAGCAAACCTTATATCAAAAAAATATACAAACCTAACTTTATAAATCTAAAATTTAAATACCTAAATCAATTAAACTAAACGTAGTATGATATAAAGGAAAAACTATGTAATAAAGGGATTCGTAATAAACTGAGGAAGGAGCTTTTGGTCTCAGAGACGTGGACAAAAGCGTGGCAGCATGAAGGGAGGCGGTGGTTGTAGGCGGGAGGGCGGCCACTGCCATACCCGTAGTTATAAATAGCTGGAAGGAACAGAAGGCGGGGGGAAAAACAAAGAGGAGCACAGAGGGTAGAGAGAGACGCAAGGAATGAAGAGCTTGCATTGACCTGAGGTTCTGGGCACAGGGGCAGTAAGCTTCACAGAAGCTTGTTGGATTGGCTGGGAGGAATTGGTTTCCCAGTAATCGAATCAGCTTCACAGGAGGAGACAACAAGAGAATAGGAGTAGACATCAGATCACCACTCAACAGTTCAGGTAGGTATTCAAAATCTTTATGGTGCTTGTATTTCAGTTTTCTGGTTTTTACACAGTTTTCTGGTTTTTACACATGGTATCAGAGGATGTTGTTCAAACCCTTCGACTGTATATGCCTACGCTCGTGTAATTTTTTTTTTTGTGTGGCTGAGTCTGTTACGTGAAAACTTTAGCAACAAAACCCTCACGCTCTGTGTTCTGGTTTTCTATTGCCGTAACTACAGAGAAGTCGTCCGGCTTACGCAAAATAACCTGCTTAGAGATGGTGCTTAACAGAACCCATGTGCTTCTTTTGTTGGGGTGTTTGATATTGCTCGAGATAAAAGTGGAGTGCCGGCCTGTTACTATTATCATTGTTACTGCTATTGTTGATGCGCCTGCCCATCTCGCGAGCTGAACGGAAAGCCTCAAACTCATTCTTCACACAGTGCTGACACGAACACGATCATTCGTTAAGTAAAGAATCTCTCCGTTTCTCCTCCGAATATACGTCGGGGGTTTTTCTCGTCCAGCTTTAGAAGCATACGCGTTGTATTTTGTATGTGGCTCAACGTGTATCAAACCCTCCAGAGTTCCAGGGCTTCTCCTTCGAATATACGTAGAATCTCTCCCATCTTCTCCACAACCGTGAGGGATACATATTTAATTGGGTTCGACTTTCTTGGACCACTCCTTGTGTGGTCAGGTTTCTTATAGGGAAGGTGCAGTCCACATAATGCTTGATCTGCCCCTCTTGTTCTTTTGTTGTGTCTCATACAAAGAATTGTAATCAAGTTGCTACGTTACGACATTCGACGCATTAAAACACATAACAACATTTAAATAGGGGTAAAGTTCAGATCTGCACACGCTGGGCGTCTCGTCAATCCTCTGCCTCAGATCCCAACAGTGTCACCACGGGCTTCACAGAGACAAATGCAGTCGATTCTACCGGACGGGCGAAATCACCATGATCGATAGATACAGTTCGAGGTGAATGGAAGCTTCGCCATTGATCCAAGCCACCTCCGTGGAGGGATGTGTATTGCCTTGACTTTTAGCTGTACAAAAGAAAGAAGTATCGAAGAAAATCCGATCAATATAAAATTCAGGTTCAAATTATCAGGAAATAGCTTAAATTTTGCTTTCGATCGCTATCAGAGCCTTGAAAGTTCAAAAAAGATTGAAAACGCGGTCATTTTGGAAAATTGAAGAAACGGAAATACTTCGGAAGGAATCGGTAATCCTGCATGTTTGACATTCTTAGGTCAAGCCTTAAAGTTTTGTGGCTATGCATCGGAAATAACTTGGTTTCATTTGCTGAAAATTTTCAAAATTTACTGAAATTCGAAGGATTTGTTTTGAGGCTTAGTGAGTTGATCTTAATGTTGTTCTTTGTGAGAAATTTTGTGGGACAAAATGGACTAGAGAGACATTTAATGGTTTTTGCTACAGAATTGTGGAATTATCTCGTGTGACCTTAAAGGCTCTTGCGGTCTTCGTTCTTGCATGAATTTTGGCTAAAACTGTTGAAAGAAGTCCAGTTTCAACGCATTTAAGAAAACTACTCAAACATCGGTCAATTCAGTGGTAGAGTCTTCCAATCGAGGAGGCTGCAACAAGAAATTGTTCCTGCTGGGACTATTTATATCGGCAAATTAACCGAAGTTGAGGATATGGATTTGGTTCAGAAATAGTTCATTAGCGGGACAATTTGACAGGAATCATCAAGCTAAGATTTTGCTTGGGACGCTTATAAAATTTTCTGTTAAAGATCAGTCAATTTTGAACTCCAGCAGATAAAGGTCTGGTTTGTGGTGTGGAGCGGAGGCAGCTGCTATTGCAGTTAAATCTAACGATCTGGTAATGGCCCAGACAGCCCACCAGCTTTAGATCCCAATATTCCCGGCGTTCTTACTCATGGAGGCTGGTTTGTGCAGTATAATATTTTTGGCAACATGGTTGAAGTTACCACAAAATATGTCCCTCCCCTATTTCCTATTGGACGAGGAGCATACGGTGTGGTCTGTTGTCCTTCTGAGGAGGCGACATTCATGTAGAGGCCAGGAGGTTTAAATCTAAATTTGCATTCCTCCTTGAGAATAATACCCATCTCTGTGCCCAATCTCCATTTGTAGTCCAAATGCATAATCTGGTCGTTTCACACAAATCACACTTGAGTAATTCTGTTAAAAAAAAAAAAAAAAATTAAAAAAAATTAAATCAAATTAAATTGTTACTGAATTCTATGCTTAAAGGCACACTTGCCAGCCTAATTTAAGCAATTTTTTTAATATATTCTATCTAAAGCATTTAACCTTGTTTAACTATTGAAATGCTTAAGTAAGAAACGACCCTAAATCTTTGAGTTATTAATGTTTTCTTAGAGCAACTACCGAGTTACATGATTCTTTAGGGAATTTTTATGATAGTATTTATTTTACTGTAACTTAAAATCCACCACAGTTCCATTCTTGCTATGGTCTACAACATCCAAATGACATAAGTTTCAAAGGGATGAGATCGAGTGTAGGCCTCTGAGCAATTTAGTAAATAGTTAACCCTCAGACTACGCAACTTAGCCAAAAGAACTCTATTGTATGCAGTAAAGACCCTAGTGTATAATCTCCCACCGCTTCAGTTGCTTGAATCTATCAAGAATCATATTACTATGCCTGTAATATTTCTGCCCTCTTTAAGGAATGCTTTGCCCTGAAAGCATAATAAACAAAGATTCTCTCTAGTTGAGCATGTTTCTATGGAATGATGTTTATCTATTTTTATGGTTTGAGTTTGGTCATTCTTTGAGTATTGCTAAGATTCCTATATATTGTTGCATCTTCTTTGAGAGTGTAATTATCCTAAACAAGAATGTAAATGGTACGCAAAAGCCAGTAATAAACTTTAGATGTCTTACCTTAGGAACGAATAACCATAAACTTCTGCATTATTCATAGTACGGTAGAAAACCCTGCATTAGGACAAGGAGGTCGCGAGACCACCCTCCTTGACCTCGGTACCAGTAAGATCCGCCTAGCGGGTAAAAATAGTAAAACTATATCCATTTATGAATGTGAAGTCGCAAAAGAAAATTAGTCGTTAAATTCGGTTGTCTACCTCAAAACTCTGATAAAATTTTATTATGTGTTCAGGAACCATTACAATGGTAAAGATGTATGAGCGACGACGACGTGATCGGGCAGCGTCACCACCATTAATGCTACCACCGTCGCTGTCATCGTCCCCATCATCACCATCCAGACCATTATCAACATCAATCGCCCCAGCGCCAGAGTTGACTGTGATAATGAACTCCTTGGAAGCCTTATTAGAGACATTAAAAGAGTCCACTAATGCTAAAACCAAAGAGGAATCTCATCATGTGGCTACCAGTTCAGCGGAACCAAAGAATTTCGAGTCCAGAAGATCGAAAGAGGACATCTCTAGGGAGCTTCAGAAAATCAAACTCCCGGAATTCTCAGGAGGTCGGGCAGATGAACGCATTGAAGCATGGTTGGAGGGAATGAACAGATGTTTTAGGTTAAGAGAATATTCATCTTCGGCAAAAACAAAAATTGTCGTGTTTCAACTAAAGGAAAGTGCCTTGATTTGGTGGGGAAATCTGGAAAAGCAGCTACACCTTACATCAGATAATGCCCCTTGGGAACTATTTGAGGAAAGGTTTCGCGCAAAGTATTTACCTTCGTACTTTCAGCAACAACAAGCAAGAGCCTTTCATACATTAATTCAGTGAAGTAAAACGGTGGAAGAGTACGAGATAAGGTTTAAGGAACTGGTAAAATACATTCACTACTTAGACTTAGATGAACGTCAGGTTGAATGCTTTATATTTGGGTTAAATCCTCGCATCATAGCCTTGGTAAGCACGTGGAAGCCATCATCGGTAGCTGAGGCAGTCGAATGTGGTCGTTATGCAGAAGAGCACTTGGGGATCAAAAGGGATATGGGGCCAACAGGGCCTGTCCAATCAGGATTTCCAGGAAAGACTCCCCGGAACTTCTTCAGAGGGGGTAGCTCAAGGCCACCGTACGGTAACAAGTTTACCCCAAGAAATATTGGGGCGGGAGCTGCCATGACAGTAAACACTATAGCCGCGGGATCATCAAACACCAGCCCCTGGGCATCTTGAAGGACCGCTAGTGGAGGGAGAAATTCGAGAGGAACCAACACGAGAGGACGAAGCTTGTTCTCTAGGAATTCACGCCGTGACTCAAGAGGATCAGCACCACTTAATTGTTGGGGATGTGGGGGACCACACTTTCAACGGAACTGCCCCGATGCTTCGTTGAATATAGTACATAGGACTGGAAAGGAGCCAAATTCAGACAACCGAGGTAATCATAGAATTCATGCAGTGGTCAACCACGACCAAGGAGCACATCAATCCACTGTAGTGGAATCTTCAAGTACTATTAATGGTATAAAATTCAAAATTTTATTTGATACTAGTGCCACAAATAGTTTCATTTCATCATATGCATTAAAAAAATGTGGGCTGACAGCTCGTAGACAAAATGATTTCCATCAAGTGGAAACGGCCTCAGGAGAACTCCAAACGGTAGGCTTGAGTGTGGATCAATGCAAAATTGACCGAGGGGTCTGTTTGACTAAACTGAAAGTTTATGTCACAACATTAGGAACATATGATCTTATCATAGGTATGGATTGGCTAGAATCTCACTGAGCTTGGGTAGATTGTTATGGAAAAAGGATTCTAGGCATAAATGATGAAGGAGAAGCCATCCAAATTCAGGGAATCAAGAGGGAAGTCTCTTTACGCTACATTTCAGCAATGCAGATGAAGCGTTGTTTAAGGAAAGGTTGCCAGGCTTATGTAATTCAAGAAGTAAGCCAAGAAAAAGGGCCATCCCTAGAACAATATCTGGTGTTAGCCGAATTTTTAGATGTATTTACAAAAGAACTACCTGGATTACCCCCGGTAAGAGAATTTTATCTTACTATTGAACTAAAACCAGGTACCCAACTGATCTCTAAAGCACCTTATAGAATGACGGCTCCAGAACTTCAGGAACTGCAGATCCAATTGAAGGAACTACTAGATGTAGGGCATATTCGGCCCAACACATCACCTTGGGGCACTCTGGTAAATTTTTTGAAGAAGAAGGATGGATCTTTAAGATTATGCATGGATTATCGAGACTTGAATCGAGCTACAGTAAAGAATGAATACCCTATGCCTCGAATCGACGATCTTTTCGATCAAATGAAAGGAGCTACTGTCTTTTCAAAAATTTACCTTCGATCAGGCTATCATCAGTTAAGGATTTCTGAAAATGATATTTCCAAAACTGCATTCCAGACACGTTTTGGACAGTATGAATTCACCGTGGTACCATTTGGGTTAACCAATGCACCAGCAGTATTCATGAATCTTATGAATAGCGTTTTCCGTAAATACCTAGATCAATTTGTGCAAGTCTTTTTAGATGATATACTCATCTATTCCAAGAATAGGAAAGAGCATGAAGATCATTTGCGGATAGTACTGTTCTGTCTTAGAGAACACCAGTTGTACGGAAAACTATCGAAGTGTTCATTCTTTGAGGAAAGGATTCATTATTTGGGGCACATCATTTCAGGTGAAGGGATTTCGGTAGATCCTGAGAAAGTAAAAGCGATCATGGATTGGCCAATAACGAGAAATGCTCATGAGATACGAAGCTTTATGGGTTTAGCCGGGTATTATCGAAGATTTGTAGAAGGGTTCTCCAAAATCGCAAATCCAATTACAACTCTTCAGCGGAAAGGTGTTAAGTATGAATGGACCAAGGAATGTAGCAAATCATTCTCCGAGCTCAAAAGACTACTCACCAGTGCACCAATTCTAAAATTCCCTGACATGGACAAGGATTTTATAGTATGTACTGATGCATCCAAGCAGGGGCTGGGTGCAGTGTTGATGCCATATAGAGGAGTAATAGCATATGCTTCCAGGAAGTTAAAACCTCATGAAGAACTCTATGCAACGCACGATTTACAATTAGTTGTTGTAGTTCTAGCCTTAAAGCTTTGGAGACACTATCTAGTGGGACGAGGTTTTACACTTAAAAGTGACCATCAAAGTCTACAATATTTGTTCACCCAAAGAGACTTGAATGCAAGACAACGGCGATGGAGTGAATTTCTAAGTGAATATGAATTTGGGATATCATACATTAAAGGAAAAGAAAATTTTGTGGCAGATGCTTTAAGCAGAAGACCTCGTATATTTTCTCTCATACCCATTAAAGTAGACTTAAGACAATGAGTACTAGATCATCTTATAAAAGATAGCTGGTATTTAAAAGTGAGAGCAAGTCTAGAGGGAAAAGGGGAAAAAGAATCGAAGTTCGAGGGATATGAACTAGAAAACGATGGAATCTTATGATTCCATGGAAGGATGTATATTCCTGATGATAAAGATCTTCGAGATACCATTCTTGGGGAAGCCCACAGAGCAGTTTATTGTGCTCATCCTGGAGTAGGGAAAATGTATGCGGACACCAAGAAGCTCTTCTTTTGGTAAGGTATGAACCGCGATATCACTCAATTTGTTGCAAAATGTCTGGAATGTCAGCAAGTAAAGGTTGATCATTGTCACCCAGCGGGCCTCTTACAACCCCATAACATTCCTATGTCTAAATAGGAGACCATTTCTATGGATTTTATCACTGGACTACCTCTTACTTCTCAAAGACACAATGCCATTTTGGTAGTGGTGGATAAATTAACAAAAAGCGCCCATTTCATTCCTGTGAGAGACACTTACGATGTTGTTGACGTCGCTCGAGTATTCATAAATGAAATTATCAGATTTCATGCAGTACCTAAAAATATTATATCTGATAGAGATTCACGATTCACTTCTAGATTCTGGACTTGCATGCAAACAGCCTTAGGTACTCAGCTAAATTTAAGCACTACTTACCATCCTGAGACTAATGAGCAGACTAAAAGAGTAAATCAAGTACTTGAAGACATGTTGTGAATGTATGTAATGGATCAACAATCACACTGGGAAAAGCATTTACCCTTAGTCGAATTCGCATACAACAACAGTTACCACAGCTCGATTGGGAAGCCTCCATTTGAAGCTTTATAGGCCGACTTTGCAGAACACCATTAAGTTGGGACAGGTTAGAAGATCGAGTGATAATAGGACCTGAATTAATCCATGAAATGGAAGCGCAGGTAAGGCAAACTTGGCAACGATTAAAGGAAGCTCAGCATAGACAGAAGAGTTATGCTGATGCTCATAGAACGGATAGGAGGTATGAGGTAGGGGATCAGGTTTTTATCCACATCAAGTCAAATGAAAGTACTATTCGATTCAGGAAAGGGACAAAGCAATCACCCTGATTTATTGGGCCATTTAAATTCATGGGAAGAGTGGGAGCTGTTGCCTATCATCTTGCCCTGCCACCTCACCTGCATAAAATTCATAATGTATTTCATGTTTCTGTATTAAGACATTATATAACTGATCTATCTCATAACCTTCAATGGA
Organism: Pinus taeda; assembly: GCA_000404065.3. Taxonomy (NCBI): domain Eukaryota; kingdom Viridiplantae; phylum Streptophyta; class Pinopsida; order Pinales; family Pinaceae; genus Pinus; species Pinus taeda. Next base: position 49,084 of record APFE031048999.1, on the reverse strand, counting down.
AGGAATTGCAGGTATCGGACGAGGGAGTCATATCGGTTGGACCTTTACGTATTCTGGAACGTAGGGTTCGACAGCTCAGGAACCACCTGGTGGACCAAGTTAAGGTCCAATTGGACAAGTATAGTCCTGGGTTCGCAACTTGGGAAAATACAGAGGACATATGTCAAAGATACCCTAGACTATGTCAATTTTGAAGGATTTTAAACTATGTTTTGTATATATTTTTACTTCACTGCAATCAGAGAACCAGGACCATTTTGAATGATTATAGATAAACGTGGGATTTTGTGACATAATATATGTTTAACTTCTGCTGGTACATGGATACGAAAATGATATATGTAGTTCATTTTATTAAATTATAGTTGTCAAAGGAAAGTTAAGCCAGTTAAAGGGTTTTACTTCTAATAAAAATTTAGATATTGTAAATTGATTTATTTTTACATGTCAAAAATGATCAATAGAACTCAGGAAATGACTACATTTTAGATGGAATTCAAGAGACATGCATAGAAAATCATAAAATAGGTTATAATGAATAATACTTGAGTTATTTTGAATATGCTAATGCACATTTTCCGAATACATGAGTGAGTGTATAATTGCAGATGAAAGTAAATGATTCGATTACTGGGATGACCACATGATGAGAGAACCTGAGAACAATTAAAGCTCCAAGTGATTCTATGATAGGGTGCTAGCCCTAATTCTACTAGGAGGGGTGGAGGTGTTACCCACCGTTTATCCTCCGAACCCTGGAGCCATGGGAGGATTGTACGAGTCACTCTCCCCTAGACGTGTGATGATGACTGCCGGATGCCTACTGGGAATCAGGTCGGTATAACCGACGTTGTCACCTTAGAGTTTATGAATGGTTGGGTCAGTAAAACTGACACCATGGCATACTCCAGTAGAGGACGGATAGGATGGGAGCAGAAGAGATTAGGAAGGATAGGTTGATTTTAGAATATCTTGGGAACTTGGATGGAGTAGGATATGTCCATTAAAATCATAAACCTAAAACTCTAATTTTGTTTTTAGTCTCTTGATATTAGAATAAAATTTTAAACCTAAGAGGGGGGGGGGGTACTAATTACTATCATAAGTAATGAGATAAGATAAAACTCTAACTTCGGGACAAAGTTTTCTGAAAGGGGAGTGTATGTAACAACCCATCTATAAAAGTTAAGAAAAAAAATAAAAATTATTAAACTAATATAAAGTTATGAACTTTTATATTTGTAATGATATTAATAAATTTTATATTTGAAAATAATATTAAAAAAACTTATATTTAAAAATTAATAACTTTATATTTAAAATAATATTAATAAACTTATGTTTAGATATAAATCAAACCTTATATCAAAAAAATATACAAACCAAACTTTATATATCTAAAATTTAAATACCTAAATCAATTAAACTAAACGTAGTATGATATAAAGGAAAAACTATGTAATAAAGGGATTCGTAATAAACTGAGGAAGGAGCTTCTAGTCTCAAAGACATGGACAGAAGCGTGACAGCATGAAGGGAGGTAGTGGTTACAGGCAGGAGGGCGGCCACCGCCATACCAGTAGTTATAAACTGCTGGAAGGAACAAAAGGCGGAGGGAAAAAAACAAAGGAGGACAGAGGGCAGAGAGAGATCCGAGGAATGAAGAGCTTGCATTGACCTGAGGTTCTGGGCATGGGGGTAGTAAGCTTCACAAAAGCTTGCTGGATTGGTTGGGAGGAATTGGTTTCCCAGTAATCGAATCAGCTTCACAGGAGGAGACAACAAGAGAACAGGAGCGGACAACAAAACAACGCTCAGTAGTTAAGGTAGGTATTCAAAATTTTTACGGTTCTTGTATTTCAGTTTTCTGGTTTTTACATTACTTTTCTTGTCCTTCCTTTTCTTTCCTTATCCTTCATTTTCTTTGTTTCTTTCCTTCTCCTATTGGTGCTCTTCTTCTCTCTTAAACCAATTTCAAAACTCAACTGAGAACAGGCTAGCAAAAACCTATGAACTGATCCTCAGAAGCCTTTTTATTATTGAGGCCTTTATTGTCTTCATTCTTCCTCTATTTTACTTTGATTTCCTTCTCACATGAAATCCATGACCTTTCACCTTATTTTTCACCTATTTTCCTTCATTTTCATCAATAAATTGCCAATAATGTATTTTTTTCCTTTTCAAAGTCTTTTCCATTTCCTTAGCCAATTTCCCTTTAGCCATAATAAACAACAATTGATGCCCACTAAGATGATTTTCTCAACATTCCACTTCGAACAGTGTCCCATGACTTTATTACATGAACTATTAACTCTTGGTTGTTATATGAGGAAACAAAGAATAAAAAGGTAGAGGTCTTCGATGTGATTTTCATTGGGACACAGTGGTGGCACCTATTGCCAACACTAAACCAAGTTTTTTTCTTTGCTATACATTTGATTTAATAATTATGTCCCTTATGTTAATGTTACAAAGGATTAAGGTAAATTTTTTTATTGAGCCATATTATCTCCTTAATTGTTAGATATATGAGAGTGTATAATTGTGTTTTTCTATTTAACATGTATATGATGTGACTGAGAGTTGTTATAGTACTACGATAAAAAATTTGTGTAGTGAAATGCACACACTTGAGATGGTTTTCATGCCTAGATAGATGCAATTGGCAATCATGAAGGGAGAATATTTAATTTGTTCCAACATTCATAGACACGTCATCAGTTCTCTTGAGCTAAATTTATATTCACAAGTTTTTTTGTTTAATTTATTAAGCTAACTTAAATAACTTGTATCTCTTTTTTTATCTAGCCCCTTGAGTAAACCGAGACAATTTGAGGGAAAGATTAGTGAAGACACGAAGAAACTAAAATAATCTATAAGAAACCAAAGAAAAAACACCTTCATCTTAGTAGATGGCACCTTGTAATTTGCACTAATAATACTATAAATGTCATCTTGTAATTTTCACTTATTGACTTCTTTAATAAAAGTAAAACTTGTGAAAAACAATATACACCTAAAGACTTTGTTCAAAACAAATATAGCTTTGCAATTTCATTGTATTTCCCTTTCTTCTTTAAATATCCTAACAAAATCTTTCCACACAACACACATATAAATTCCAAATTCCAACCCACTCTTGAACCTTAATAAATGAGTACATTAATAAGAGAAAGAAAAAAATTAATAAATAACTACATTAATATTAAAATCCGACCCTACATCTACTACTTACTAATGTGACATTTATTATTATTAATATAATTATGTTGATTGGAATGTATTTACCAAACTTGTCCAACCCTCTGACATCAAAATATCTGTGAAATCTACGATCAATTTAAATTCAGGGAAACAAAACTAAATGATTTAGAGCAAGCTAATCTCTTGCTAACCTCGTAATTATCGAGAGGAAAAAAAAAAGTCGATTACCATGCAGTATAGTACCTCACAGTTGCTAATGGGACCAGATTGAGACAAAACAATAATAAATATTTGTTGATGAAGCTGAAGGCCATATTATTATTCTTCCTCCAAGTGATGTATTCGTCTATGTATAATATTATCTGAGGCCTGGAATGTGAAGCATGGCTTTTCCCTTTCAGAATTTTAGTAGATGCTCGCAAGTCATCCTCGGCTGCACCACTCGTTGTGGCTCTCCATACAAGATCCACCATGATTCCTCATCTGCATAAAGTGCCCGTTGAGGTTCTTCCCCTCGTCACTTTTGCAGTGGTTTGAAATAGAGAGTAAATTCATCGCAATGCGCGCACTGAATTGCAAACTAAAGGATGAGAAAAGTGACCAAAGAACGCGAATGTTATACACCAGGAAAATGAAACGTAGACACCTTCGAAAGTGGATTGCAATATGAATAGGCTGAAATTTGGGCATGGCCAGGCTACATCAGGTCAGACTGAATCCGCCGCTTCTAGATGTCATCGCCCCATGTTATAACTCGTGTACAATCAATCTCACACTGGTCGGTTCTGGTTCCTCTCCTCGCTCTGAGAGTTCGTGCTCCTTTTCTATTCCGACCAACCGACGGTAGGCTTGTCATGGATGCTATATTATTATAATCTATCAAATAAGATAAATATATTACTATAATCAATATATTTGAATATTTGCTTGGTAGCGCAACGGCACGGCTACGTAACATCCAGGCAAGCCTACCGTCGATAGGTCGGAAAAGAAAAAGAGCATGCACTGTCAGCGCGAGGAGACAAACAAATAAAATGAGAAGATCGATGAAGATGGTTCGAGACAACATTTGATTTATAGAATTTATTAACCAAATAATGGAAGTATTGTCAATGAGGCTCAACCTTTTTCAATAATATATTCAAAATAAATAATTTAATATTTTAATACTAACTTTTTTATTATATATATATATATATATATATATAATTAAATATATTAATTTTATGATTCGTATATATAAAATAAAAATAAATTAGCCACTTCATGAGAGATGGAGAAATCCAAAAGCTTTATATATAAAATATACATACGAAAAATAGATTAGCCACTTCTTGGGTTTTGGAGGAGGCCAAAAGCCTCAAATTTACTTGATCGAATAAATATTAATGATACAATAGCCATTTGATCATAGATCAAAGAGGCCAAAAGCCTAAAATCTACTCGATCACCTAGAAGAAAACTTGTCTTTCACAAATATCAAAGTATTCTTATGAGAATAGTTTTTTTCTTTTGGATATATTTTTCACTTTTTCATTTAGAGATCTCCTCTTGTGTGCAATGAAAATGAATGAGATTCCATTTTTATTGATGAAAGTGTTAATAATAATGATATAAAATATTTTTTTAACTTATGATAATAATTTGATGTTTAATTTCTTTTAATGTATGTTAGGTATAAAATTTTATTTTAATTATAATTAAATATTTTATTAATGGAATAAAGTCGTATGATTTATATATTAATAATATAAATATATTGTATATTTTATTATTATGAAAATTCAAAGCAAAACACAAAGTTAATTATCACAGCTAGATATTTAATTACAATAAATATGTTTACTATGTATTAGGAGGTTTTGGATTTTATAGTATAATATGTTATGAGATATGAATTTCATATTATAATGAATTCATGTAAATATAATGTTAAAAATTGTATAAAATATATAAGATAGTGGCTATGTGTATAATGGAGAAGAAGAGGAAAGGGGATCTAAAGGAAGAAAACTTAATCTTATGCTTCCTAACTCCTATATATTTATGATATGGTGTATTTAAAAATTATATACTAGTGTTTGAAAGACAAACCAACTAACAAATACATGTGATAGTTGTGAGGGAAGTCACTACATCATATTTTACTAAAAAAAAAAAAATTAATAATGTTTTTATAAGAAAATGCAAGAGACCACATTTTCACAAAAAATTATTGGCTCTTCATATTCTTACAATATCTTCCTATTTTATATAACATTTAATGAAATTTAATAAGTTGAATATTTTGGTATGTACTATGTGTTATTATCCCAATCATTTTCACAATATAGTACCACTTAAGAAAATATAAACCAATTATTCTATTTTATTAATATACCAGTGATATACAATGACTTTTTGGAAAAAATATAGCTTATTAAATTTAACAAAAAAATTTGAAAATCCAAACAATAAAATTTCTTGACTGAAATTATTTACATAAAATTAATATCTTTTTATTTAATTTTAATGTGTGTGTGTGTGTGTGGGCATTAAGTTTTTATTTCGATGTCATATTCTAAATCCTAATTCCTAATTTCTACAACTTATTTATGCATTTTTCTGTTTGCAATGATGTTAAGGGGAGATTCCCTTCCTCCTCTCAACTTTGATACTATTGCTGCCACTTTTTAAGTACTTCTCTTGAGAATGTGAAAGTAATCTATGAAATCAGTCTAATTAGGTTCATTAAGAACCTTGCTTAGATATCAATATTTTATCGGTCAAGTGCAACTTCTAGAAAAAGCACCTTAGATTTTGTGGAATGAGAATTTAGACAATAAAATATATGGGTTCAATGTGGAATTGGCCATAAAGGATTGCCAAGCTCTAACCAAAGGTATGCTAGACCATTTTTTTGTGAAAAGGGATTATATGATTTCCTCTTTGAACATAATGGATACCGATACATGACTTTTAGAAGTGGACTATATGATTTTGGATCTAGAAGTATGTATTTCAATATATTGATCCTTGATTTTTATCCCAGCTTAGATGTTCCATCTATTACACCTATATGATTGTGTCTACCCCATTTAACTTTTCATTGTTGGGGTGATGATGTTATTCAGATTCATTATGCTAACTTTGATGTCAATATAATGAACCATATTTTTTATCCAAAGTTAGATGCCTTATATGTTGTACTTGTATGGCATGTCTAATGATCTGATAATCACCCTATGAGTGACCTCAATTAAGAATTACTAAATGGAGGTATTACAGACTCATGTGTTGGTGTGTGTCTAGGTTATTTAAGCAACGGATCGATGAGAATGCAAATACATAGACACTTGAAATAGAAGACAATAGAGAAACACAGTAAGCAAATATAAGAACACAAGAAATTAATAAGGAGTTCACCCTATTCTCTAGGGCTACGTCTCCGATCTAGCTTTCACTGGTGGCCTTCTTTTATTGTTTTTTAAAGCAAAGAATTACAAAGAAGGAGCTCAATATGAGTCTCTTGTCATAGGACAACTTGGCAGGGTGATTCTTGAATTCCCCAAGCCACTAGAGTACACAGACTCTTGTCCTTACCATCTATTTGACCTCTCGGGTCTACAGTGGAAAGAGCCCAATGTGGTGCTTGTTCCTGACAAATCCCTCTCAGGGATCTCTTGAATTTATCAAGCCCTCTGGTGCTCAACACTACCTTTGGTCAGCTCGGCCCTCTGTCTTCTCACTGCTTTTTCCTCTCTCTATGTACTTTCTCAGTTCTTCTGCCATTTCCCTTCTGTTGGCCTATGCATGGCTTTAAAGCCACTCGAGCTCATGGATATTTGATTCCTCTTCCAACTCCATCAGATCCCCTGCTATAGCTTCGCTTGGAGTTCGTTGTCTCGACATCATCATCAGACTCACTGGGTGCGGCCACTTATCCTCCCGTGAACTGTGACAGTTTGCTTCGTTGGTTTGGTTGTTCAGTTATGCCGTGGAATGTGTCATCGACCACCTTGGCAGTCAAATCAGACCTCAAATTCTTTTAAATCATGGCTTAATCCGTCATTACATCTAGTCTTATTGTCGGGTGTGATATCAACTGTTAGATCTGAATCCCCTAGATCCAACGCCATCCGCTCATTTCACACAGTTGACTTGCTCAATCATTACCGCATGATGAGCAGAGATTTTCTCTCTCCTGCACTTGCCATGTGTCGGGTGTTGGGTGGAATCACTCTTTTTCCACCGAATTTTCTTATCACCCAAGGATGCCCTGATGAGTACTGCCAGTTTTTAGACCGTGGGTCCCACCTTAGCCTTTATCATTTTTCCCCATGGTTTTCCTCGCTCCCATGTGACCTAGTGCTTGGGGCCCCTCCTTTTTGATAGTTTTTGCCCAGCGATGCGCGATTAGTGCTAAGCGTTAATTGCACATCAAAAACTCCCTATGTTTCCCGGTCTAGGCTTCCGAGGGGCCAATTTCGCCTCCTACACAGTCTCCATTGACCTCGGTCGGTGCGCTTTGCTCGAGGTCCTCGTTGTTCCACACTGGATGCGAACTGCCACTGGTTTAGAGGTGTTTCTGATCGTTGCTCTCAATTCTTTGAAGTCTCTCCTGACCTACTACAACCATGGTTCTTTTGATAATTCTTTTTGGATCCAATTCGGGTCACGACCTTCCCACTGAAAAGCTTTTGGACCACCAATAGTTGGTTTTTCAAGCATCAACCAAGTGAGGGTACTGATGTCTCACTTGTCCAATCTCAATCGACTTTGCACTGCTCAGCTTCAAACCTTTGAGTCCAATTCTGAGGTACTCAACATCTCCTTTGCACATTGTCCTCACCTTCCTGTCCAAGACTGCATCTTCCTATAATTCATTCAGATATTTAGGAAGCAATTCATCAATAGAAGGAAATTGACTTTGCTCTTCGGGATCATCAATCATTTAAGGTTCAAACAATCTCAAGCAATCCGCATTTACGACTGCGTAGATGTGCATGTAAGATGGTAGATTAAGGTGAAAATCATTTTCACTGATCCTCTCAAGTATCTTGAAGGGTCCATACCAGATAGGCTTTAGGTTTTTACCTTTACCTTACATCCTGTCATTGCTGATATATAGCCAGACCTAGTCACCAACTTGGAAACTATGCTCCACCTGATGCTTGTCATGCCTTGCCTTGTATTTGGCTTGGCTCTTTTCTAGTTGTTCCTGTACTACTGGTGGATCTCCTAGATCTGTTCAATGAACCTAGATTCCTTGTCCACATCACTGTGTCCATCAACGGTGTTATCTTTACCAAAGGGAAAATCCAAAGGAGACCTTTGCGTGAAACCAAAACATGTTTCAAAATAAGATCTTTGTGTAGAAGAATTTTTTGCTCTATTGTAAGCATGTTGCACATAACACAAGTGTTCATCCCATAGCTTAGGATGTTTGCTACAATATCCTCTGAGTAGATAGATCACTGTCTTGTTAACTACTTCTGTCTATCCATCAGTTTGTGGATGAAAATTTGTGCTTTTCTTCAGTTGGGTGTCCATAAGCTCCCACAGACTTGACCAAAACTTCCCCACAAATCAGTTGTCTCGATCAGATATAATAGGAGTGGGTAACCCGAAATGACCCTATACATATTCAAAGAATAGTTTTCTAGTTTGTTCAGCTATAATTTTCTTATTACAAGGTATCAAAATCCACATTTTCTTGAACTTATCCACAACCACATATAGATAATCATGACCTTTTCTAGACTTAGGCAGCCCCCCAACAAAATCCATGGAAACACCCAAGGGTGAGCAAGAACTGGTAAGGGAGTGTACAAGCCTAGTTTTCTATTGTTGGGCTTGCTTCTAGCACACATAGTACACCCTCTTACATATCTAGAAATTGTATCACTCATTTTTGGCCAATAACAAAATCTTTGCAACTATGTAATTGTTTTACTTACCCAAAGTGACCTGATATCAAAAAAGTGTGTTCCTCTCTGATTATCTTTACTCTCTTTGTTTGTGGAATGTAAAGTTTCCCACAATTATATAAGAGTCGGTCCTTCACATGATAATCCAATTCTTCTACCGTTTTGCCTTGACTCAAAGTTGTATATACATCTTTAAAGTATATAAGTTGAGCATATTGTTCAATGTAGCTTTCATGTAGTATAGAATTATGCTTAAGTGTAGTAGATGCACTTATAATGGGTCTAGACAACATGTCTGCAACTTTGTTATGTATGCCTTTTTTATATCTGATCACTAAATGAAACTATTGTAGAAAACCCATCCATCTGTAGTACCTTGATTGCTCTAATTTTGTTTGGGAGTGTAGATATTGAAGTGGTTGATGATCAATATGTATTACTATCTCTTTGCCCATTTAGTAATGTTTCCATTTTTTCACACTCTAAACTAATGCATACAATTCTTTATCATATGTAGGATAGTTAACTACTATAGGACTAAAAGTCCCAGAATGATAACATATGGGTTTACCATGTTGTGTCGACACTGTTGCCATGGCATAGTCACTGGCATCTGTTTAGATCTCAAATGGTCTTTGTAGATAAGGCAGTGGTAGTACAAGTGCTGTACTAATTTTTTCTTTCAAGGTGTCGAAGGCTTTCTGATGTTTGCCTCCCCACTGAAGCACATTGTTTAATCATGTCAAAGAATGTAAGGGAGTTGCAATTGAGGAAAAGCTAGAGATGAACTTCCTCCAAGGTTGTGTTGCTCCTAAGAAGCTTCTCACTTATGTAGCAGACTTGGGTTTAGGCCAGTTTACAATGACTGCCACTTTAGAAGGATCTATTTTCAATTCACCACCCCCTACTATATGACCCAAATAATTTAGAGGTGTTTTGCCAAATTCACATTTGGAGAGTTTAACATAAAGTTTTTCTCTTTTTAGAACATATAACGTCTGCTTAACATGCTTTAAGTATTCCTCCCACTTTTTACTAAAATTCAGAATGTCATCTAGATATACAATAACAAAATCATCAAGAAAAGGCCTGAGTACATCATTCATTAATCTCATGAAAGTAGCAGGGGCATTGGTCAAGCCAAATGGCATAACTAGCCATGCATACAATCCCTGCTTTGTTTTGAAAGCAGTTTTCCATGCATCCTTCTCTACAACTCTAACCTGATGGTATCCATTGTGCTAGTCCAGCTTGGTGAAATAAACATCTTCCTTTAATTGATCTAAAATATCATCTATGCGAGGAAGGGGAAAACGATTTTTGATTGTTATCTTATTCAGTGCTCGGTAGTCAATGCACATTCTCCACAAGCCATCTTTCTTTCTCACCAAAATGATTGGTGACCCACATGGTGACTTGCTAGGCCTGATGAACCCCTTCTTAGGCAACTCCTGCACCTGCTTTTTGATTTTAGCATTATCTAAAGCAGACAACCTGTACCTTCCAATGTTAGGCAATCGAATATCCTGCTGCAAAATAATATCATGTACTATTTCCTTTGTGAGTGGCAGACCTTTAGGTTCTTGAAACAAGACATCATTACTCTGAAACAATATTTTCTATATCAGCTTGTTGCTTAGCATTACAGCCCTCAAATACATTGGCTTTATCAGGTTTCTTTTCCTTTACGACCATTAGTAAGAATTGTTTGCATGAATTTAAAATTCTTTTCATTTACCCTAAGTTTATGAGAGTATAATTATTCTTGAGCTTATGAACTCTTACAAAGTATTCAATTCCATCTTTAACAAGTAGATACTTGTTCTCAACTCTATAGAAAATAGCCTTTCTATCATACAAGTAAGGGACTCCCTAAAACAATTCCACATATATCCAAAGGAATTATGTCTAACTCAACCTCATCTACAAATGCTGACCCGAAAGAAAACTTGAGTTTGCACTGTCCAGTCACTTGTAGTTTTTCTTTATCATTCAACCATCCTAATGGGTATGGTTTCTTGTGAGGTGTAGTTTCTAATCCCAATTTCTTTACAATTGCTTTAGAAATCAAATTTACTTGTGAGCCACTATCAAACAAAGTATCAATCTTTTGATGTTTGTAAACAACTCGAATATGGAAAAGTTCATGTCTTTTTCTCTCATGTTCTTCATCAATAATAGATTGAGCAAAACTACTAGTAGATGCTTTAGAATTCTTACCTTTTATACCTGTGTTTACAATGGTGGTTTCATCTCCCGAGTTTGACGCAAATCTTTCTGGATATTTGCAATAGTCTTCTTCTTCTTTCCCTTGGACTTCTTAGGTCTCAGCTCTGGATGCAGAATCCAATAGTGTTCATCATCATGCCCACCCTTTTTATAGTGAGTGGATGAAGCTTTTCTTTTCTATGCAGTGTTATCCTTCCTTTCTTTCCACTTCTTCTTTCCTTTCTCCTTGCTCTTTCTTGCAGTGGGTTGGGATGGTCCCCCAACTTCTGGATTTCCATTCTTTCCTCTAGCCTCTAGATGAGTAGCTTGTATAGACACCTCATCTATACTAGTGGGATTAAACATGAGGATGGTATACCTCATGTAGCTGTGTAGACCACTAATATACTTCAAAAGAGTCTCTAGTGAGTCTAAAGAGATCCCTAGAATCAATGCTCTCTTTCTAAATTCTTGACTGTACCCTTGCACACTTTTCCCTTTTAACTGCCGAAGAGTTTGCCTACACATCATGGATTGTTGCATGTAGGCCAATGGATAGAATTTATTCTTGATTGCAGAAACAAATTCACTCCAGACAGAGATAGTCTTACCATGTCTTTTCATGTCAACTTGGGTTCTACCTTCCCACCAAACTAAGGTAGTGCCTCCTAGTCACAGGATTGCTAGCTGAATTTTGCTCTTATCTGAGTCGATGTTCTACACTCTGCAATACACATCAATTTGTCTAATCCAGTTGTCCAACTTTTCAACATTTAACTCTCCATCATATATAGGCAAGTAGAATTTAACATCTAGCTTGATCAAAGATGTTGTCTTATTATGCACAGGGCTATTAGGAGGTGTGAGAAAGTTTTCCTCTTATCTTTTTCCTTTTGAGTGGTCATCGGAAAGAGATTCATATTATTCTTTATCTTGTTTAGAACCTGATGAATCTTCGTCCTTATGTTTTCTAAAGTCCCTACACATTTCTTCTACGATAGTCTTTATAGCTAGGAAACTTTCTATGAATTGAGGGTCTAGCCCCACAGAACCTTCCACTCACATTGTCTTCAAAGTATAGACTCTCCCAATCTCAGGATTAGTTTCGACCAACTCTCCTTCTCCTAATTTGAGATTTCATCTAGTGAGTATTCAATAGCTAAACCAACACAAGCTTGTCTAACCTTATAGCCTAAATCTCTGATATTACTTGATCTGATAATCACCCTATGAGTGACCTTAGTTAAGAGTGACCTTAGTTAAGAATTATTAAATGGAGGTATTACAAACTCATGTTTTGGTGTGTGTCTAGGATATTAAATCAACGTATTGATCAGATTGCAAATACATAGACACTTGAAATGGAAGACAGCAAAGAAACACAGTAAGCAAATATAAGAACACAAGAAATTACAAAGGAGTTCACCCTATCCTCTAGGGCTACATCTCTGGGCTAGGTTTTAGTGGTGGCATTCTTTTATTGTGTATTAAAGCAGAGAATTACAAAGAAGGAACTCAATATGAGTCTCCTGTCATAGGACAACTTGGCCTGGAGGTTCTTAGATTCCCCAAGCCACTACAGTACACACACTCTTGTCCTTACTAACTTTTCAACCTGTCATGTCTACAATGGAAGGAGCCCAATGTGGTGCTTGGTCCTAACATATCCCTCTCAGGGATGGCTCAAATTTCTCAAGCCCTCTAGTGCTCGACGCTGCCTTTGGTTAGCTCAGTGCTCTGTCTTCTCACTACTTTTTGCTCTCTCTGTCTACTTTCTTTGTTCTTTTGCCATCCCCCTTCTACTGGTCTATGCATGGCTTTAAAGCCACTCGAGCTCATGGATGTTCGATTCCTCTTCCAACTCTGTTAGATCACCTACCTGCTACAACTTCGCTTGGAGTTCCCTGTCTCAGCATCATCATCAGACTCGCAGGGTGTGTCCACTTGTCCTCTTGTGAACTACGACAGATTGCTTCATCAGCTTGGTTCTTCAGTTACATCGTGGAACAAGTCATCAACCACATCGACAGTCAAATCAGTCCTCAAATTCTTTTAAATCACCTTTTAATCCCTCGTTACATCCGGTCTTACCATCAGGCATGATATGAACCGTTAGATCTGAATCCCCCAGATCCAACACCATCCGATCATTTCAAGTGGTTTACTTGCTCGGCCATTAGCATGCAATGAGTGGTGGTTTTCTCTCTCCTCTACTTGCCACGCATCGGGCGCCGAGTGGAATCACTCAATTTTCATCGAATCTGCTTACCACCCAAGCATGCCTTGATGAATACCACCCGTTTTTAGATCATGGGTCTCGCCTTAGCCATTAGCCTTTTTCCCCATAATTTTCTTGACTCCCATGCAACTGAGTGCTTGTGGCCCCTCCTTTTCGAAGGTTTTTTCACTAATCGTGCATCAAAACCTCCCTCTGTTTCTTTACCTGGCCTTTCGAGGGGCTAATTTTGCCTCCTGCGCAGTCTCCATGGGCCTCAGTCAGTGCGCTTTGACCAAGGTCCTCGTCAGTCCACACTGGCTACCACCTACCACTGGTTTAGGGGTGTTTCTGATCGCTGCTCTCAATTCTTTGAGGTCTATCCCAACCTAGTACAACCATGGTTCTTTTCATCATTCTTTATGGATCCAATTTCGCTCATCTACCCCATCACATCTTCATTATTGGGAGGGTTATGCTCTTTAAACTAATTGTGGAAACATTAGATAGGCACATTGATAAATCTAATACTAAATTTGGCACATATTATACTACCCACACCTATATTCAGGTGGATCTAGATAAGGTCCTCCAAGAATTCATTCTCCTTTATTTTCCAACAACTTTATTGCAAGAAATTTCCATTAAACGTGAAAAATCTATGATAGATGTGGAATTTTTTCCAAATATTTTAAGAAGAAACAATCATAAACACTAGTAAAGTAGGAATAGGGACAGGTATGGAAGATGGGAAATAATAAAATGCATCCTTCCAAGGGTTTTTTAAGATGTAAACATCACCAACATATAGGCAACAAGCTAGAACTATTCCTAAATCAACAACACTTGTTTTCATAGAGGAAATAAATTCCCAAAAGATGATTAAGAAAGAATGATTAACTTAGGTTGTTACCTAAAATCATTTTTAGATATATCTATTGAATAAAAAAACATACTTTAGAAGTCATTAAAGAAAGCACAATATGAATATATTGAACTAGTGTGACTATCTTAACTATTTCAACCTTCTACACATTCAAGAGAAATTTATGTGGGACCTTGAGGAAACCATAGTTACATCTCACTAAGAGGAGACAAATCTAGTAATAGGTAAGAAAGAAATTCACAAAAGTAAATAGGATCTTAACATGGAATACAACTTAATAGTAAACAAGAAAGAAGAGAAAACCAAAAATAGATTATCTCCAAAAAAAAATCATAAAAAAATGAAAAGAAAAATAAAATAGTAAACAAGCCATGGAAGCTTAAAAAACACCAAGTGAACCCAAAATATAAGATCAAGCTCAAAGATAACAAAGAAGAGAAGTATTTCAAAAACCTCCAAATACTCTAGGAGGAAACCCAAAACATGACGCAATATCTAATTATAATGGTCTTCGATAACTAAGACCAGGAAGCCAAAATAAAATAAATGAGTTTAGATACCATGATCATCAACAATATGCTTAAATCTTCACACTCGATAAGTAAAATTAAAATAAATGTGTTTACATACCATGCTCATCAACGATATGCATAAATATTCACACTTGAAATCCTTTAGTTGTTTATTAATTGTGAAAACACCTATAGTAGTCCTTATCCAAGAGATGAAGTTGGCGGTCAAGGAAATTTTGGATACTGGGAAAAGAAATGGTGAATCACTAAGGGATAGAAATTAGTGTAAGAGTATGAGAAGGAATTTATACTATGAAAATATTCCACTTCCCGGCTCATAATCATCACTTTATTCTCAACGCTATATTATGATGACATTTAACCATCTATTCTAAAGTATGTTTTTCATTCTATTCTATATTACATGCTTGATTGCCATTCTAAAAAGATAAAATGGTTGGAAACTTGTAATCACAAAAGGAGAATGTTTTGGATAAATATAGTACAATAGCAAGGAATTTTAACGTTGTTCTTTTTTAGTATCCTAAAAAGATAAAATGTTTGGAAACTTGTAATCAAAAAAGGAAAATGTTTTTGATAAATATAGTATAGTAACAAGGAATTTTAACATTATTCTCTTAAATAAAGAGAAAAGAGGAACAAGGAACTTTAGTTCGGTTATTTTTCTTAAAAATAAAAGAGGAGGTGGTATAGTTAGGAACCCAATAGGAAACCTAATTTTTAAAGTTGCACGTCAGTGCTTTTTAAGTTCAAATTGCTAAAGTAAAGAATTTAATAGAAACAATATGCAGTAACCAATCATGGCATCTCCTCTATTAATTGATTTGGAGTCAAAGTGCAAGGTCCTCAAGTAAATACTAAACAAATGGGTTAAATTGTAATGTATTTCATTAAAGAACACAAGAAATGTTAAAATTTATTGAGAGATAAATGAATTAGCATTAAAAAAACATAAATACAAAAAATTAAACATTATGCTTACCTTTGGATGCTTAATTTTCGAAAACTTACTAATAAAATATTTTATTTGTGTTTATTTACCAAATTTGGCAAACCTACCAAACATGTCTTCACTTCTCACATTTTTAGGCATTTTTACAATGGGTTATTTCTCAGTCTTTAAAGTTTTTCGTTACATGCAATCCACATTTATGAAACCATGGGTAAGAAAATCCATGTACCTAAAACAACCACTATTTAACCAAGAAGCTTTGACACTTTCACCTTGTAAAATTTACGTAACAATCCCCCTTAAGACTTGACTTGAATTTCTCTTCAATAAATTTAACCAAACAATGAAATGTGACCTTTACCTTACCTCTGAGAGTACACAAACATAATATCCCCAAACCCAACATATTCCCCAATCACCTAAATTCACACTAAAACTTTACTCAACTTACCAAAATGGTCATGCAATTAAAATTGTTTACCTAACCTAACCTAACCTAATTGATTGTTGTTATGACAACATTTACATCTCCCCCACACACACTTGAAACATTTTCATGTAATCTGATAGCACCAACTACACCTCAATTAGCGCCATGTAAATGAAGAAAGCTAGTTTTGTTACTAGCATGGTTTGCTTTGTAGGATTCAATGTTATTCAGAAGTAATTTTAATAGCCTATCGATCCCATCTTATGTCAATCTACAACCATATTTGTGGAGAAAATGTAGATCCTAGTTGTTGAACGAAAATGTGACTCTTTGAATATCCCCATTCAACATTTGCAGGAATCATCCTCTATTTCCACAGATTTTCCACCAATTCTACGCACTTGTAGCTCATATCACTTGGGTAACAAAAGCATGTTTTTCCTAGATGTTCTCATAGTCTAACATGAGAGCATATCCACACTAGTTGACACCCTTTGTAGCTAGATACTCATACCACCATCATTGGGGCACTACCTCTGCTGCACCTCCTATGTTGAAGTCAGTGAAACCACTACTAAAATGCAGAAAATCCTTGTTCAACTCCACTACTCGTTTTCTCCATTGCTCTACCATTCAGGTGCTTCCATGTTCTCTTGTGTAATTTTTGGTTTTGTTCCAGCAAAGGTGTTCATGACAGAGCCTTGATCACATCACAAATTTATAGTTGCGAATTATGAATCAGCGATAGAGAACTCCATCCTTTTTTTTTCTTCTTTGAGCATGCTATGCAAGATTTCTAAGTAGATTACTAATTACACAGAGAACACTACCAACTCATTGTTCGAAAAAAATCACGGGGAGAGAGGAGAGGAGTCTCACTCAAAATTCAGTTGTGGCAATTTAAGTCTTATGAGAATTTAGTTGCGTCGAGGTAAGTATTATGTTGCGGCATGGAAATTGCAACTACACAGAGGCTTAACAAAACATAGGAAATAACTCACACAAATGAGAGTAAAACAAAAAAAGGTTGTGGTAAATCTATTTGTGAAAGATTAATACCATAACGCAACAATCCATAATCTATATTATATGTTAAAACATAAGGAAATACATTAACGTGATAAATGGAGGTTGTAACTCCAAGTGAATATACAAAATACCTACTACGATTTACACATCACTAGGGTTGCAGAGTAAATGTCTGTAAAACTCGATAAAACTGGTTTTGACGTGCCCACCAATATTTCCTCCACGATTTTCTCCTCGCTACCTGATAGACTCTCACTCTCTAAATTGCCTAATATTACAAATGAATTTTACATCCATATTTATCTCAACATACAAATTTTACTATAATACATGACAGAGCAAATAATTAACATGCAACATGGGCGATTTTACATAGTAATTGGTTTTGTGAACCTGTAGGTGTTACGGAGTGTGGGAAAGAGTTGCGGAGTGAATGCTTGCCCATATTTATTTACCAACTTCATTAAGTACCTAAAATCCTCTGTTGTGTTTTGGAATGGTCAGTGATGTACTTTTGCTCTGACTTTACACGTTTCGCCCTCAAACAAAATCACAATTGTGTAGTAGTTGACTACGAAAGAATGGTGTTTGTCAGTGTGTTTAAGGTGGTGGTTGGGATTGATATTTCCAACACCCCCCCTTAATAACAACTGCTTCTATTGACAATTCCCAAACAATATCTATGACAAACAAAACTTTCACGAGCCAATGGATTTGTCAAAATATCAGCAAATTGTTATTGTGACCTGCACTGTTGCAACACAATTTCATCATTGTTAATTAACTGTATAATAAAATGATATTTAGCATAAATATGCTTGGTCCTCTTGTGAAAGACAAAATTATATGACAATGCAATTGCTGAGATGTTGTCAGAAAAAATATTTGTCATTCGCCCTTCATCATGGCAAAGATCCCTCAAAATCCTTCTCATCTAAACTGCCTGACACACTGCTGGTGTTGCAACGACATATTCAGCTTCTCTCGTTGACAGTGACACTGTTGGTTACTTCTTGGAGGCCCATGAAATGGCTCCAAAACCTAAATGAAAAGCATATCCTGACGTGCTCTTTCTGTCACTGACACTTCCTTCCCAATCATTATCAGTGTAATCAACCAAACTGAAATCATTTGTTGTGGCATACTGAATACCATAGTGTTTTCTCCCATTGACATACATTGGGATTATTTTCATTGCTTGCGAATGTGTCTCTTTGGGTGTTCCCAAGAACCTCGACACCAAATTCACTACATACATTATATCTGGCCTAGTGGTGGTCAAATACATCAAGCTATCTATCATACTTTTGTATAATGTCAAATTGACATTGTGGCTACAATATTCTTTACTCAACTTCCACCCCATGTCAGTTGGAGTTGTGTTGGCTAGCTGGTATGCATTTTAAGCCTCTCCAAAATGTCTACTACATGCTTTTCTTGAGAAATAAAAATTCCATCTCCTGTTTGCTTCAGTTCTATGCCTAAAAAATAACTTACAAACCCAAAGTCAGTCATTTCAAATTCACTCTTAATGACTTCTTTGAAATTAGTGATGAGAAAAATCATCACTGCCTATAAAAAGCAAATCATCTACATATAAGATGATAATAAGAATCTTACGATCACTCTCTTTGATGGAGAGGGTAGGCTCCGCGTCACATTTGTTGAAACCATTGTCCAACAAGTAATTATCTATCCTACTATACCATGCACGCGGTGCTTCCTTCAGCCCGTAAAGAGCTTTCCTCAACCGATACACCTTGTCTTCTTGGCCTTCTATCCAATAACCAAGTGGTTGCGCAACATACACATCCTCTTTCAGCACTCCATTCAAGAACATTGATTTTACATTCATTTGATACACTTTCCATTTATGTTGCATGACAATCGCCACAATTATACACATTGTCTCTATCCTCTTGACTAGCATGAATTTCTCTGCATAATCACTTCCATGTTGCTGCTTTTATCCCTTGAAAACTAGCCTTTCTTTATGCCTTTCAATCTTACCATCAACATTGCTCTTAGTCTTATAGACCTACTTAACTCCAATGACTTCTTTTCCTTGCAGAAGGTTCACTAACTCCCATGTGTCATTGTTTTCTATTGTTTCCATTTCTTCCTCCATTGGCACAACCCATTTGTCTTCTTTGACTACATCTTCAAAGTGGATTGGGTCATCTACATGAAAAACACAACAAATAATGAATTCAAGCCATTGCTACTATCAACCTTATCTTGGTGATAAATCTCATTTAAATTTCTTAATTTTGGTCTTCTTGTGCTTGCTCAATATGGGCTTGACATGTCACTTGGTGTTACACTTTGTTGCATGCTTGGAGAAGCACATGCTTGATGCCTGACATTGTCCTATTATTTTTTGATGGTGTTCCTTATTGTCTACTTTGTTGTGCTTTAATAGGAGTACATGGAGTGACTGTTGAGGAACTGCTTGTTGTTGTCAATTTCTCTTTTTCCTCCTGTGGTATACATGCTTTGAAATTGACTGTCTTCTCTAAAATTCCATCCCATGCTTCCTCTTCTATGAACTACATATCTCTGCTGGTTATGACCTTGGTTGATGGATTGTAGAGCTTGTACGCCTTGGATTCATCACTGTATCCAACAAATATGCATTTCTCCCCCTTGTTGTCCAAGTTCTTCCTCAAAACATCGGGAGCATGTGCATATGCCACACATCCAAAGACTCTCATGTCAGTGAAACTATGCTTCCTTCCACTCTGAGCCTCTTCAGGATCTACGTTCTGGATGCTTTTGGTTGGTCATCTATTCAAGATATATGATACACAAGTGACCGCTTCAGCCCAATAATCATTTGGAAAATTCTTTGCCTTCAACATAATTCTTGCCATTTCCATAATGGTCCTATTCTTCCTTTTCGCTGGACCATTTTGTTGATGTGTATATCATGTTGTAAATTTCTTGTGAATTCCATGTTCCCTACAAAAACATAGGAAATCATTTGAGATTTATTCGCCGCCTCTGTTAGTCCCGAGGACTTTGATGTAGTGTCCACTTTGCTTCTTAAAGGAGCCTTGTATTGGCAAAAGCGCTCAAACACTTCACTTTTATGTTTTAGGAGATAGACCCATGTGTTCCTTGTGTAGTAATCTATGAATGTCAATACATAGTGCCAACCACCAATTGATGGTGTCTGTATTGGTCCACATAAATCTGAGTAGACAACCTCCAAAGGTGCCTTTTCCCTTACTGACTTTCCTGTTGGAAATGTCTCTCTATGTTGTTTTCCCAAGATGCGTTCTTCACATAGGCTGTCTGGCTTTTCTATGAGCAGTAATCCCTTCACCATGCCTTTCCTATGTAGCAAATGGAAACCTCCAAAGATGAGATGTCCAAATCTCAAATGCCATAACAAGTTTTCATCTTTGACCTCTTCTTGATAGTTCACTTGTGTGACAGTTGCCACTTTTCTTCCATCCTCTTGTGCACCTTCTTCCTTCAAATCTGATATTATCTTTAGGGGAAACATTCTATTGTTTGTCATATGAACCTTTGCAATCAAATCTCTACTTGGAGGCCTATCCAAAATTGTGCACACATCATTTTTGAAGGAGACATTGTAGCCGTTTTGCATGAGTTGTCCAATGCATATGAGGTTATGCTTTAGACCGAGGGCAAAGTAAACATCTAAGATGTACCTATTCTCCCCCTTATTTGTTAGGATATTAACTCTTCCTTTTCCCATGACACAGTTTTTTCTATCAATCCCTAAGGTCACTTTGGATTTCACACTTTCATCTAGATTGAAAACATTTCTATGTTCCCTAACATGTGGTTGCTACACTCTGAATCTAGATACCATATATCACTTTGTTTTTCATGTGTTACATTACAAGCTAAAAACATGCTATCATGGTTCTGATTTTCTTTTGTGAAATTTACACTTGGTTTGTTACGAATGTCATATTGCTTCTTTCTGCATTCATCTGCATAATGACCATACTTATTATAGTAATGACATTGAACTTGAGATTTTTAATACCTCTAACCTTGTGTGTGATTTTGGCTTGGGCCTTGACCTAGATTTTGATTGCTACCCCTTCCACTTGAGCTTGAAGGGCTGCTTCTTCCACCTCTGTGTGGTCTTCTTCCTCTTCCTGTAGCATATGATCTTCCTCTGTCTTGACCTTGGCCAAAGGAAAGTTATGTCTTGAAGGCATGCTCTATTGAAGAGCTTATTTCTCTACTTAGTCTATTTTCATGAGAAATAAGTGATGCATGAAGCTCATCCATTGAGAATTGTGAGAGATCATGTGTCTCTCCTATGGCCACAACAATGGCATCAAACCTTGCTGGCAAACTTCTCAAAACTTTGTCAACTATTCTTCTTTCTTCAAGTGTCTCACCATGAGACCTAATTTCAGTAACCAACCCAATTACATGTGTAAAAAATGATTCTACATTCTCAAACTCGTTCATACAAAGTGTTTCAAAATCTCTTCCCAACATTTGCAGTTCTGTTGTCTTGACTTTTCTCATGCCTTAATCGGTTGTTTGGAGGTTGTCCCATGCTTTCTTGGACATCGTTGGTACTACAACCCTTTAGAAAATACTTTCATGAACTGCTTGAAAGATGTAGAAGAGGGATTTTGCATCCTTCTTCCTATTTTCCCTCAAGAAATGTCTTTCTACTTGAGACAAGGCATTGTATCTTGCTACATCTGCTAGTTCTTGAAAACCATTCACCACCAAATCCCGAATGTCTTGAGACGAAAACATGGCCTTCACTGTAATAGCCCAATAATCATCATTTTTTCCATTAAACTAAGCTATCTGAGGATTAGTCAAGCTTGTGCTTGATGTTTCCATTTTGATTGTAAAAAAAAACTTTCTACCTGCTGGTAAATATGTTGAAAGTCAATCTTCCCTCCACTAGTAGAAAATGGTGAAATTAGTGACTAGGTGACTAAAAAAGTTAGTCACCATAACTTTTCCAAGTGAAATATGACAAAAGATTAGTAATATTAAGAGACCCAACTAAAAATGACTAAAATAAATGACTATTTTAGTCACTAGTTAAAACATAGAAGTAGCTAATAAGTAATACTACTAAAATGACTAACATAAATGACTAATTTAGTCTAGGAAAAAAAGCATAAATACCTAACAAAAACTACAATAATATGAATTAGTCGTTTATGTTAGCCATTTTAATTGCATCACTTCAACAATCTAAACTTACAAGTCATAGGGGATTCAAAGGATGTTGTAGATTGTGTGAAAGGTTATGTTTCCTTGTACACTTCTTTATTGGATCAAAGGATGATTAAAATTATGGATCTTATTAGAATCCTTAGGGTCATATAATTTGATATCATTCACAGGGAATCAAATTCAAAGTTCGAAAAATTATCAAAAAGGGGAGTGGGCCAACACCTCTTTTTGCAACATGACATGACCACCTATATATGTTGCAACAACCTTTCCAACTTATTTAGTTCGTTGCACATATATTTCACATTACTTCTTCGTCTTGCAAAGTGGTAGTGCTAAGGAGAGTGTATGAACTTTGATCAAAGAATGTTCACTTAGTATCACTACCAAATTTCCTTCATGCAATTTGCATGATGATAAACTAATGACATTTGAATGTTACAAACATGTAAGCAATCCACATTCAACTTTGTTGTCTTCATTGTCCTTAGTAACAGTGACAAGTTTTAATATTTCCTTTATTTATCATCACAAACACAACTCTTTGTTGTCCCAAAGATAGTTAATATTGTTGGTGTATGATGTATTAATTGTTGAATTATATATTGATGATGATAATGAACTCTCAATCTCCAATTCTCATGAATATGATGAATGAATGATCTAATGCCTTGTATAGACAATTTATGATTCATTTTCTATTTTTATTGTGTCATCGTATATATGATTCACTAGCATCTCATGCTATAAGGTTAATTGAGCAATTTTTATATTTCATTTTTCAAGTATAATTTGGTTGAATGAATAAGCATAGTTGTGTAATTAAAATCATTCAATTTTTTTTAATAATTCATGGTGTGTTTGACTATTTGCACACTTATACCTGACCTTTTATTTTGAGAGTGAGTAGTTTCAAATCACTAGTCTTCGTTAAGGAACTCTGTTTCATTACTCAATGACCTAGCTTAGATCAATATTTAAGGATTCCCCACTAGATAATGATATCCTTCTTGTATTTTAGAGAGTGAGATAAGGCCGCCCAAGCTGACATTGGGTGGATTGCTTGACGGGTGGGGTCAACTTATTTTTTCTATGAGAGCATTTGAGTGGAGATACAGTTTAGAAAATGCTTACAAGAAAATTAATTTCCTTTATTTCCATCACCTAAACTACTTCGAATGAAATCATGTGCTTTTAATAAAATCTAATTTTGATAAATAATTAATTCAATAAAATTAAAAAATAAGATTATTATTATTATTTTCATTTTTTTGTATATGAAAGAATAGACAACTATAGCATGTTTTTACTTAAGGATCGATTCTATCCACTACCACAATCACTTCCAAGTGTACCCACATTGTCTCACACATGTTACATTGAGTTAATCAAAGTTTAAACCAATAACATCATAAGAAATGGCTTAACAACCCATTCTATCATTAACTAATCCACACCATGGGGAAAATTAAAAATAACTTTTATTATTTAAAAATTAAGCCAATTTATTTTATTTGAAAATCCAATTTTTTAAAACATTTCATAATTTGAGGAAACTCCATAAAATTAAAATTTAATGTGAAAAATGTTAAGGAAATAAAGTTGGTTTAAATTATAAAAAATAAAAATAATTAAAGTGAAATATAAACTTAATAATTATAATTATAATTAGTAATTCAATCTTATTACTCCTAATTTACCAAGTGTAAGAGGCATAAAACTCTTCATATACAAACACTTTTCAAAGTGAAAAGAGATTTGATCCCATCTGCACTTGGTAAATCCAAAATTAAGATCTAAAATTAAGATAGATCCAAGCTAGTTTTATATCAATTTATGTAATTGAAAGTAAAGAATTATTATTTTAATGAAAGGTTACTTTCAAAAATATTTGTAATTTCCTCAATTTTAAAATAAAGCCGGCATAGTTCCATCTTAACTCTAGATCTATCAAGCGATGTGAGGGATCACATCTGTTTAGGTGAAAACCTCTTTTTTAA
This sequence comes from Pinus taeda, assembly GCA_000404065.3. NCBI lineage: Eukaryota > Viridiplantae > Streptophyta > Pinopsida > Pinales > Pinaceae > Pinus > Pinus taeda. The sequence goes on along the minus strand of APFE031048999.1, from coordinate 24,522 downwards.
GTGCAAAACTTGAGGAAAGGTTTGTATCTCAAGAGATTTGATACCTCTCGATGCTTGATAGATCTAGAGTTAAGGTGGATCTAGGTTGGTTTCAGTCATGTACAACCAAAGAAAATCCAACGAACATATGATTAATTTTATCAATAATACATAAATTCATATAATATTAATATAATTCATTTTGATTATGCTAATATGTCTCAGATTAATCTATATATTTTAATTTTAAATTTTTTTAGTTGCCTCATTTTTTTGTGATGATAATAACTTTAATGATGAAAAATGATGAAATATAAATTTTGAATGTAAAGGGGCAATGTAATCGTGTTGAATGATAGAAAATGTGAATAATAAGAATATAGTCAATTACAAATAATATTCATTGTGGTTAATCTAAAACTATTGTCTTCTATTATTCTTATTGTCAACCTTTTTACTTTTTTCATATTTTCATATTGATTGTCATATTTTCATATCGATTATATGAAAAAGACAGGTTAAACCATAAACCATTTAAATATTTATCTCAATCTATTGTAGTAAACATCATTATTTGTTGTAAGAAGAACTTTGGCGTAAATCACATGTAGAAAGCCTTAGTCGACGCGTTTTGAACCAACTATTGTGGTTCATCGTCAGGACAAGTTGAGGAGTTAGATCATGGCTGCATATTAAATAGGGAGAGTAGATCCTCCAAATGGCTAGGTTGACTAGGTTGACCATCAACAACTATATGGAAAAATGGCTAGATAATATTATAATGTTAAAAAATTAAAAATAATATTACTTTATTGGTAATAAATTATATTATAAATACCATTCTATTTTAGTCAAAGGTAATAAAAGTAATATTAATTAAGTAATTAATTTTCTCCCTAATTAAATCATTAAAAATATTATAAATTTATTAATTCTAAGTATTCTATTTTTTTTATTCATAGTATATTTAATTCCTTATTGAATTTTATACGGATAAGTAAAAGGATGGTTTTTTGGAAATATTTTTTTTGGGTTATTTAATTAATTTTTTAATTCCTTAGGACATAATGTTAATTTATTTTATTTAATTTATATTATTCTATGGTTGTTAAAATAACTTATTTAATTAATTATTTAACTCACTAGGGATAGGTAAAGGGGGGTTTCTAGGATTGATATATTATTATTTGTCTCTCATTCTCTCCAATATTAATAGGTTCAATTACTACAACACAAAAATCAATGTAAATTGTCAATAAGTTTTTGTGCTTACGCTAAAATTAGTGCACAACATTAATCCAATCACTTTAAAATTAATGTACCATCATACATCCAATTACAGCAAATCAAAAATCAACATTTACACTGAAATTAATGAATCTAATGCAAGCAATTATATAATATTAGAAAACAACATTTACACTAAAATTAATACATCTAATGAAAGCAATCAAATAAGATTAGAAATCAGCATTTACACTCAAATCAATTCATCCAGTGCATGTAAGAAAATTGGATTATAAACCAACATCTACACTGAAATTAATGCACCTAGTGCAAGTAAGCAAATATGATTATAAAGCAACATCTACACTGAAATCAATACATCTAGTGCAAGAAATAAAATAATATTAGAAATCACCATCTACATTGAAATCAATGAATTTACTGCAAGAAATCAAATAAGATTAGAAATCAACATCTACATTGAAATCAATGCATCTAGTGCAAGCAATCAAACATTATTAGAAATCAACATCTACATTGAAATCAATGCATCTAGTGCAAGAATTCAGATAGGAATAGAAATCACCATCTACATTGAAATTAATGCACTTAGTGCAAGCAATCAAATAGGATTAGGAATCATCTACATTGAAATTAATGCATCTAGTGAAAGAAATCGAATATCATTAGAAACCAACATCTACACTAAAATCAGTGCATCTAGTGCAAGAAATAAAATTCGATTAGAAATCACCATCTACACTAAAATCAATGTATCTAGTGCAAGAAATATTCTTCCCTCTCCACACCATATATATCTATATATCCCTCCATCTCCCCTTATTTTCCACTCTATCTCAATCCCCCGAACACACATGCTATTTCACTTCATATATATCGATCTCCTTGTCCCTTCCTCCCTCTCTCCATCTCTCCCTTCTTTCCTCTCTTCACTTTCTATCTATCTCTATCTCCATTTTCCTCTCTATATCACCGCCAAAACATATACTCTACTTCTTCAATCTATCTATCTATCCCTCCCTCCTCCTCTCCCTCTCCCTCTCCCTCTCTCTCTCTCTCTATATATATATATATATCTCTCTTCCCTTTCTCTCCCTATCCCACGCTTCTATCTCTCTTCCCTACTTATTTCGTCTCTCCCTCTCTCTCCATCATCTTTATCACTCCCTCTCTCTCTCTCTCCACCTTTCCCTCTATATTTATTTCTTCTTACCTCTCTCTCTCTCCTCATCCAACTCCATCTATCTTTCCCTCCCTCACTCCACTCTCTCACATTCTCTCTCTCTTTCTTTCTCTCTTTCTCTTTTACTCTTTAGCCTCCAACTGTATTATTATATCCCTCCCTCTCTCCTTATCTCCCCTACTCTCTCCATCTCTTTCTTTGTCTTTATCCAAACCCCAAACATACACAAACTCCCTCTCTCCATATCTCCATTGTTACTCCCTCTCTCTCTCCACTTCTTACTCTCTATGTATTTCTTCTTCCCTCCATCTCTCCTCCTCAAACTCCATCTCCCTATCAATCCCTCTCTCCTCCTCTCTCTCAAATCTTCTCTCTCGTACTCTCTCTTTCTCCCTTTCTCTCCTACCTCCCTCTCTCTTCTCTCTCTCTCTTCCCTATAATCTTCTCTCTTACCCCATCACTCTCATTCTGTCTCTCAAGTATTATCTCTCATTCTTCCTCTCTCTCACTCACTCTCTCTCTCTCTCTCTCTACCCATGTTACTGTATCTCTCCCTCTCTCCTTTTGTCTCCTTCTCTCCCTCCTATCTCTCTCCTTATTTATCTATTTATCTCACCCCTACCCATACACTCTTTATCTCCATCTCTCCCTTCTCAGTCCCTCTCTCTCTCCACTTCTCACTCTCTATGTCTTTCCTCTTCCCTCCCACTCTCCCCCTCTAAATCCATATCTCTATCCCTCACTCTCTCCTCTTCTCTCTCATCCTTCCTCTGTCGCCCTTTCTCTCCTAAGTTTATCTCTCTTCCCCCGCCTCTCTCTCTCTCTCTCTACCCTCCAATCCTCTCACTATCTCCCTCCCACTCACTTCTTTCTTCCCCCTACATATTTGTGTCTCCCTCTCCCTCTTTTACAGTTATCTACCAATATCTATTTTTATTCCTCCTCTCCCCACTCCTTCAGTTTATCTCCATCTCTCCCTTGTCACTCCCCCATCTCTCCACCTCTATAACTTTATGTCTTTGTTCTTACCTCCCATATATATAGGGTTAATATATATCATGATATATTAATTCATATTATAATTTA
>APFE031048999.1:0-20284 GCA_000404065.3 Pinus taeda | reverse complement strand
ATAATAATTATTATTATTATTATTACGGTATAAGACATTCCCTCTGAAATCCACTCTCCTTTTTGCCTACCTGTCATCCCTGTGCACCATAAAATTAAATGTTAGAGGATTACAAAAAATTCAATAGTTCGATCAAATAGTTATAAATTCGTTGGGAATAGTTACAAATTGGTTGTAGAGTGGTATACATTGGTTACTTGTAATGATTCGTAGACTTCTTTTTTAAACTAAATGCTTTGTGCCTGCCATTCGTTGAAACGGTTTTGTTGTGTTGTTGGTTGAAGTATTGGAAAATTTTTGTTGATGTTGGCAATGTCTCTGGTGTGTATTTGGGTCTGTGGAATTTTCTCACAACCTGGTTCTGCAGTTGGGAGTTCTCGACCAAGATTGGGACGGTTTAGACTAGGCCACCAAAGGAGGGTGATACATTGTCAACAACAAGTATTGCCCTTTCGTTGTCAAGCTAGCCAACCTTATCCCAGAAGGATACACTATTGATCCCCTGAAGCAGTTTCCCAGAGTCTCTTGCTCAACTGATGGAGCCTCCTCAACCTCACTTTCTAAACTTGCTGAGCTCTCGGAAGACCAGAATGCATTGTTCTCTTCTCTACTTATACAAAAGACCTTGATTTCGCTGCTGTGATGATGGTGGTACTAGACCATAAGATTTTAATTCTACACAGTTATTATTTTATATTGGAAGTATTCTACGGATTTAAAGTTTAATAAGGAATACTTGGTTGGGGTTTTCTAGTTGCCTCATCTGGTATTTTGTCTGGAGATTCGTGATATTATTTCTTTTGGCACCGGCTTCAATGTACCCTAGCAAAAAAAGCAATTCAATGGTGGGAAAAAAATATAAAGGTGTTTATAACCTTTACAAATCATCCCCGCGCAATTCTTGATACTGTTTTGGGAAAAAAAGTGAGCATGAGGTTGTCCACATGTTTTGAATTTATTTATATATGATGGATTTGCATGGAAAGGCTTAAAATATTTTGGATATTGTGTGATATTATAATAAAAAAAGTGTTGCATTGATGACTAAGATTATTTATAAATCTGTGTATTTCTCCGTTGTTGTGCTCTATTGGTGAAACCCCTGATGTGTGGAAAAAAATATTGTGCTCAGCTATGTTAAACACATTCTCACTGCAGTTTTCATGTTCTCCATATCAGTTAGGAGCAACGACCAGATATATGGATGCACCTTAACTCCATCCCGATAAATAATGTTGGGCCCCCATCTGCCTCAACTCTAGTGTTCTCCAGGATACCACCATATTTCGATTATTCAGCGTTGGTGTGAAGTGCCCAAAAGAATAGATATTGCATATCATTAGCAGCTAACCCATGACCATTTAAACCAAGGGCTTTAACGACCTTTAGCGAAAAATTGTGTGTAAATTAGATTATACCAGTCGGATATGGATGTGAGTTGCCATATTCCGTTTTAATACATCATTGCACGGAACCCCTATAGTTGTAGATAAGTCATAAAGGCCCGTACAGTTGGAGGATATTTTTATTTGTTTTTATTATTATTATTTTTTTTGGAAAATAAGAGAATTTAATTGATAAGTTAGTAGTGATAATAGTTATTACTAGTTGTTATTTGTGAATTTTGGTTGATTCATAAATGTTTTCCAAGAAAAATCACACCACTTTATATGGAATTATTGATTGCCAACCTAAGGGAGCAGGATTTGACTCATCACTGTTATTGAATCACCTTTATTAAAGAAAAACCACCTCACGCAACATGGAATTACCAACTAGTGACCATAAAAAAGCAATAGTTCACTCCTACTTCTGAATATTGAGACATAAACCTATTTCCTTACCTCCAAATATTTTAAATTTCATATTTCAGTAAAAAAAACTTCTTCTTCATATTAATAAAAAATCTTTCTTTTACCTGCGTCACTTATATCCACAAAAGGTCTCATTTGTAATCTATCCTTACAGTACAGAGTTCATAATTTCCAATTATTCATCCTAGAGTTTTCAACTATTCAAAATATTTAGATATATAACTACACAGTTATGGAGCAGTTCACCGAGGGTGAGGGTCGATAAATCATGAACAGTCGTCTATCATAATTGTAAGATATGTTTGGAAAAGTTCAATTTAATCATTTTAAATTTTAGTTATTTTATAATTTTTATAAAATTATAAAATTTTATAATATTATATATATATAATTATAATTTGACAATATAAAATATATACAAATTATCATAAAAATAACATAATATAATAATATTCCGATTAAGAAAGTTGGTTAAATGTTTAGATATATATAAACATTTGTAATTTGTAATGTTTATATGATCATACATGTTAACATACAACATAATACCATGCAGATTAGCACAGTTTACGAGTTGAAATGATCAACCACATATTTTAATAACAAATCTCCTTTCTTGATCTGGTACTTGATAGTTACCGTAAATGAAATGCACAAATTAGGCTATTTTCTCATTAAATCTATCTTCCCACTTTTCTCAGTTTGGGCAGCTTCCCTGTTCAAATTTTTCAGAAATATTCAAAATCATATCTTAAAAATATTAAATTAAATCAAATATGACGTTAATATCAATAAAAAATAATTTTAAGTTATTATTTTTTTTAAATACAGAAATATGAAAATATACTAAAATGTAATAATTCTCAAATTTTATAAATATGGAAATTTTAAGGGTTAATATTTATAAAGTAATTTTCTATCGTTGTAAAAATGATTTTATAGTATAAAATTTTGTTATCTTAAAAATTGTCAAAATTTTATAAACACTATATAAAATAATTAGAAATTTAGATATCTTTACAAAAATATCGCTAAACATTTTACATTGTGTATATATTAGGGACTCTTATAATTCGCCAAAATTTCTAAATTGTAAGATAATTTTTTTACATACAAATATTATAGTGCCCATGGCAATTAGTACGGTCGTGTTTATAACTAAATCTCGTCTTCCTTCTTGCTGTTGTGGTTATATTTCATCCATTGATAGTCATGGTCATTTGGGGTCATTAATTAGAGAAATCTGATAGATGTTTATCTCTCACCTTAACTAATTAATTTGCTTTGTCTCTCATATCAACTTAATAATTTGCACAAAAGCATCATCAATGTGAGAAGAACACATATCCAATATTATATGTTTACAAATTTTTTGAGGTGGATAAACAAAAACTAAATAACAATTTGGAGAAAAGCATGATAGGTGTGAGAAATATTAAATAGCAATTTGGAGAAAAGCATCATAGGTGTGAGAAATACGTAATTGGCCCAAAGAATTTATTGTTAAGGAAAAAATGAATTATTACTTGAAGTTAAAATATAAATTAGAAATTTTTGAATATTAGTTTGTACAAAAATATCAATTTCTAGTCGTGATGTGAGAAATACTAAATAACAATTCGGAGAAAAGCATCATAGGTGTGAGAAATACTCAATCGGCCCAAAGAATTTATTTTCAGTGAAAAAATTAATTATTACTTGAAGTTAAAATATAAATATGAGTTCATTAGAAATTTTTAAATATCACTTTGCATAGAAATATCAAATTTTACCCATTAAAATTTTGTTCATTTTGCTATAATTGTGTTCATTATTTTAGTTTATTAAATAATGACATTTAATTTCTATGTGCATTATAATGAAATTCTATATATGGTTGACTACCCATCTAATTTGCACTTCAATTCAGTTGGAAATAGTTAATTCCTACTTGTCTATGGTTGTAATTTCCTAATTGAGGAGTTTGTTCCTACATTATAGGGATTTAGTTTCTCCTAGATTAGTGTGTGGTTGAGAGAATCTCTCAACCACACTAGTGTACGTCCAAGATAGAATTCCTATCTTGAGACTATTGATTGTATAAATATCTTGTAATTTCCTCATTATTAATCATTAGAATATATTATTTGATTGAGCTAATTTTATCTTGGTATCAGAGCCTGAGGGCCTAGACCCTAGTGGGCTGGGCTGCTCCTGGCTAAAGAGAATAAAAGTTTGGTTTTTGAATATTTGTTTGTCCATCTTCTGATGTCCATTAGCTAGGGAAGCGCATGGCGAAGAAGACTGGTGGGGTGAGAGAGGCTCGAACTCTCGACCTACTGATTTGAACGAATAAGGAGATCATGTGATCATTTCCGGTTCACAGTACCCAAATGGTGTCAGGCAGCGGGGGATATTTTCTCATTTGCCCTTGCGATTTTTTGGATCGGCGAACTTTAGGTCCAGATCAGATCTTGATTGGATGGCCGCCATATCCAGCTTTTCCGGCTACCATATTCTGACAGATACTTGTATCTACCAGAACTCATTTAATTGCAAGAAGACTGGTGTGACTGGTGCAGTGATTGTGGTTCCCAAGCCCTAGACTTAATATCCAACGAATATGGAAGAATCACTATCACAGAGATTTTGTGCAATGAGTTTCGAACCGTGATCGCCACGACACCAGGTGATTTGCTGTCAGTGGTTTATCTTTCCGCGAATAAAGTGGCCCCTGCACACGAGTGGGTGGTGGCTTAGTACCTGATCTACAGTTTTTGAATGAATACCGACAAGCGCGGATCTGAACCCCCGATGATACGATGTGGCTATTGAGCTGGTGCGTTGGCGTTGTCAAGCTGGTGGTTTGAGCAGTCGGAAGAGTTGCTTGCTGACGGTGAAGGAGCGTGTGAGCTCAGAAGACCTGAGAGTCGATCTGTGCTGAGCTGTGGATCGAAGACGAATTCATGGTGTTCGTGGTGTGTCTGCCATTCGGAGATCGAGATCGTTGAAGGAGCGTGGTGCCTTCTCATTTTTTTATTGCAGGCCATGGATCTGAGTTCAGATCAGATCAGGCAACGTGGTGGCATCTTTGGATTCTATTTTCCTCCCACGGGTATCTTGTGAGCGTTTTCGAGAAAACCAGGGATGCCAAAGTTTGGTGTAGAGATTCTTTCTGTGGTTCTTTCAGGAGGAATTGCAATGGTAGAAATTTGAGCACACGGATCCGAGTGGCCCTTCTCTGATAACTTCTTTTTTCATTTTGGTTTTCGAAATGTCAAGGCGAGGACAGTCGGTGGGAAGCAGCAGCCAGGGGACCAACAGGGGACAGAACGTAATCGCAGACCGGGGCGTTCACAGGACTACCTGCGGTTATTGTAATTCCAGTTCCAGCACCAAAATTTCCCATGGATTGTCGGCAGACAGGGTTAGTGTGGACGATTATCAAGACCTTCTTGACCGTGGTTGGAGAAGGTCTGGCAAGTTTCTTTACAAACCTGAAATGGAAAGGACCTGCTGCCCCCCTTACACGATCCGTCTCAAGGTAGATGCATTTGTTCCAACAAAAGAGCAAAAACGTGTCCAGAGGCGGATTCAGAGATATATCGATGGCTCTAATCACGAAGAGAGGCTGACGAATATATATATCGAGAGGCCGAGCAGTGAAGTGCCTCCCTCCCTGTATATTTTGATTAGTTTTTTTTTTTTCCCGTTGAGGCTTGCGATCGCCTGTTTGTGAAGTTTTTTGCTGAGTTGCAGCGGAAGTGTGTTGATCATGTATGAAGAGCGGGAGACCAGTAACACGGTGGCGTCTGTGCTGGAAATTGATCTCATGGCGTGTTGCGTGTTTTTCCCAGGCATTGCTTTCTTAAAAGATCCCAAGCTCTTCCTCAAGGTGGCTGTATGTCTGTGGCTTATCTCGACTATTGGGGGTTGGTTCGACTTCCTCACACTCGGATGGCATTGCGTATGGAGGAGATAAGGCAGGAGCTGTTGGCCGCTGGAGTTATCGGAATTGGTGACAGAACCTTAATTATTCACGACCATGAGAACCTACCTGATTCCTTAGCGGGCTGCCGGACGTGGGATTGCTCTCTGGTTCTGGCTCAATGGCTACTTATGCCTTCATGGCCAGCCGACTCCTTCATGGGCAAGATGGTCGTGGAACTGGGCACCGGCACCGGCATTCCGGGCCTCACTGCCGTTGCCCTGGGCACCTCCGTTGTTTTGACAGACATCCCGGAGCTCGTCCTCGGCCTCCAGAGGAACGTGGACGAAAATGGCCTTTAGCAACGAGCCACGGTGAAGTCCTTGATGTGGGGGGATGATTGCTTGCCTCTTTCACTGCCATTGGACTTCGTTTTCATGTCTGATCTGCTCTACGATGTCAAAGTCATGCCCGCCCTTTGTAAAACTCTGAACCATCTCACTAATGGCCGAACCCAGATTCTGCTGGCTTACGAGCTTTGTTACAGGACCACTGAATGCTTCAAGGCTCTTGTCGAGGAGGGCTTCAGGTGGACCAAGGTCCCACAGGAGGAGCTTCATCCTCAATGGCAGAGCGAGGATATTGGCATTTTCAGAGTCTTCAAGCAAAATTGAGGGCTTTTATGCATCTAAGTTAACAGGAGATCGCGGTTATCGCCTTTTCTTTTCTTTTCTTTTTTTCTTTTTACTCTTTCAAAATCGGGACTGGTTTTAGTTTGTATCTTGAAATCTTGCTGGCACATTCAAATTGTTTTTTCTTCAGTCAGCAATAATGTCATTCAACTCTAATCCAGTGCGCCTTAGAGTACCTGTTCTAGTTTCGGATAGAGTTTATGGTGAAGTAACTAGTATGTACAGAAGAGAAATGGGACTTCAGTGGATTTCTGTGCAGACGGACTTTGTTTCAGGCTGGTCAGCATGATGATGGATGAGCCATAAGAGTTGGGTTCGAGTTTCTTTGGTAATATTTTGCCACTGCAATGGTAAAATATGGTATTTATAAATGTTTTGGAATTATAAGCATTGAGCTTAGTTAACTCAATGGAGTGGTTTTGTTAGAATTAGCTACTCTAAGAAATCATGCAGGAAAATCCAAGACAATTAAATCAGAAAGATGATGCCCAAAATGTGAACTTGGGATAATGAAGCAGTAACAATGTTAAGGTGGACAACAAAGTAGATTTTTTCTGTGGTTTGTAGAATAGACTCCCTCGTATATTGTAATAGTCATTGTATGTACCAGAAAGTCCAAATGTTGAAATGTAAGCCTTGCTAAGGCATTTGAAAGTTCGTGGTGATCTCAAAACCACTTTGTAATGGTTTGTGGTCAGCCTGAAACCATCTATAGAGCCTTATTGGCTACAGGAGTTGCCCGATGGTGGCGAACTGAGATCCTTGATCAGCTCGGTGGTAGAAAATCGGATCTGCCCGGTGGTGGCGAATTGCCTTTATGGCTGTGTGTACACAGGAGCTTTGTACTCATAGGAGCAGGTGGTCTGCAGTAACACCTGGCTCGGACTCAGATGACTCTTTCTGAGTAGAAGGGGATTGGTGTGTTTTTTGCACTGACAGCAGCACCAGGATGGCCAACTGGCGCGTCTGTTAGGCCATTAATCGCGCCAATGGCACGGGTTTATCATCCAGGATCACGCCAATTCACCTTCAAGTGGATCTGCAGGAGAGGCAGATCGGATCAATTTAGCTGTATTGGAAACGCCAAATTTGCAGGTTGTGGATCTGTCCGAGGGCGGCAGATTGTGTTTTTTGGAGGTTTTGTACATGCAATTCGTGTGATGATGGTGGATTTAACTATCATGACAAGTAGTCATTAAGGGGGGGAGTTGAAATTGTTAATTCCTACTTGTCTACGGTTGTAATTTCCTAATTGAGGAGTTTGTTCCTACATTATAGGGATTTAGTTTCTCCTAGATTAGTGTGTGGTTGAGAGAATCTCTCAACCACACTAGTGTACGTCCAAGCTAGAATTCCTATCTTGAGACTATTGATTGTATAAATATCTTGTAATTTCCTCATTATTAATCATTAGAATATATTATTTGATTGAGCTAATATTATCTAATTCCCCATATTAGAGCATAGTTTAGCAATCATCTTGACTTGGAAAGGAACCCACATCATTATTTATTTTTTATATGCTCAATTTTTGGATGTTAAAACCAATTGATCCATTATTCAAATTATGATATTTGACTAATTATCCATCGAAAAATTCTCATAGTAACATTGAGGCCAAAGAGAAATGTGCACTATGATAAATTGCCAAATTGATTAAAAGCAAGCACAAACAGAAATATGAGGTGACCTCAAAAAGCATATGTCAAGGTCTACGCATAAACATGTCAATATCTACGATGAGTCTGCTGCCATATTTAAAGTGAATAGCATTCAAATTATAATTTTAATTTCCATGGAGCTTTCTACACATTCGAAAATATTGAGGCATAGTTTCATATTTCAAGTGAATAGCATTCAAACTATAATTTTAGTTGCCATGCAACTTTATACACATTTGAAAAGATTGAAGTGATGTTGGTTTTCAATATGAACCACATGTTGTGCAATCAGAAACTTAACAACCCCTTATGAAAACACCAATTAACAATGAAAACAATTACAATGTGATCCATATGAGCATAGGAGATGAAGAGGATGTCTTGGGCATTATGAAATGTTTGATTTAATTCATTAACTTATAAAAGTTCCATAATCTTAATAAAGAGAATTTTCATAAATACTTTGGAGTGAAGTGTTTTTCATTACCTTCACTTTGAACATATACTGGTTGGAATGTCGGTAAAACATAACATGATAAAAATGAAACACCATTAAAGAAAAAAAATTGCATAAAATTTTGACTTCTTTCTTTTATGCTATTGTTTCTTATGCCAATGGAATCTCTGTGAAACATAACATATAATAAAAAGGAAACACCACATATGGTAAAAAGGAAACAACAGTATAGAAACAAAATTGTATAAAATTTTGACTGCTTTCTTCTATGCTATTGTTTATTATGCCATTGCCTTACGGCATTTCCTTTGCAACATGTGGTGCAAACCCTAGTAATAATCTTTTAATATTAATATTATGGTTAATAGTATTTTTTGCATGGAATTAATAATAATTTGGTCCATGGTATTTTTCCCATAGGCTTCACCTAAATAAAACCTATTTTTTGAGTGTTAGTAAGTGTAAAGAGGTTTTATTTATTATTACCATACCTCTCGTTTATTTATAATTTTATTTATTTATTATATTTTTTTTTTATTTACAATGGTATTTGGCCCATAGGCTTGGTATATAATTATATGTTGATTTGTAATATTATTTGATATGTTTTTATTTGTTTACCATAAAAATTTAAACCTCTTTAATAAATATGGTAATTGGGCCATGGTATTAATAATTATGCAGCCCTCAAGATCCACCTAAATAAAACCTACTTTTTTAGTTTTCATAAATATAAAGAGGTTAATGGAGTAAAGATAAAAAAAGGTTTTATTTCTCTACCATAACTCTACTTTATTTAGAAAAACAATATTTACCATACCTTTGGAGTAAATATAAATTTTTATTTATTTATTTACCATACTTGTGATTTATTTATATTTTTATTTATTTACCATAACTCCTTTTTTTTTTATTGGTAAGCCTCTTACATTTTAAATTTATGTTGTGTTCATACATTATAATAATTAGATTGATTTTTAAATAGGGCAATTACATTTACATTTACATTTAAGTTTACATGTTTACAATGGTGAGATCTACCCCATGGGCACAATAATTATTTTATTTTTAATCTGAAATTAAAAATTATCTTTGAAAAATACATATAAATAACCAAGAACAATTTTATATTAATCAAAATAAAATAAATTTCAATTAATTAAAAGCTAAAATAATATTAGTTGAATGAAAAGTTGCTTTCTATTTTAAAACATTGTAAAGAGATTTGTAATTATTTTATGTAAACCTTGAATTACAAATAACTTAATAATTTAATAATTTAAACTGCCATAAATTTTGGGTTTTGGGTGACTTTTCCCTAAACTCTAGCGGTTATAGGTCATCTTTCCTTGATAATCGGCAATGTTAAGGCATTGTTTTTCATCTTCTACCAGGGTAACACCTATCCAAATCTTTGGGAGGATAAAACTGATCCAGATCGTGCAGCTACATTTTTAGTGGATCCATGTGTTGGTGCCACTGACATCTCAACCATCAAAGTGATTTTAGATTCTATCAACATTGAAAGAAAACTAGTTGGGAACTAGATAAAGAGAGATGTTGTGAGGTACTAAAGCCTGGAAAAAATCTAGTAGATTTTTAGATTTGAAGTTCCTTGCAATGGAGACATGGTAGGTGCTTTAGATGTTGGTTACATGTCCAATGCTAACGATCAATGGATGTTGAGGTTTCATTCAAAGTTTGTCTTTTACAATGTTGAGGAAACCTTTGGATCCGATGCGAGATTACTATCACATTGTTGTTGAGCTAAATCAAATATTCATCTTTCTGAAGGATCGATCCAATTGTTACGCACTATGGTAAAGGTAAACTATCTTTATTCTTGGCCGATCCAGATATTGTGCTAGATTTGGTGAGTAACTCTTAACAAAGTGTGAAAAAGCATTTCGTAATTAATTTTAGATTTTCTGGAGTATTCCCATATTAATTTTTGTTTTTAATTAGATTATGTTTTTCATATCGAAGATGAGAGTGGATGGTTCCAAACTTAGATCTGAGATTTTTTAATTATTTAAATCATTCTGGATTTAAGACATCTGTGGTATATATCTTTAGGCTTAGTTACCGGAGAAGCCACAGTAAAAACCATTTTCTGTCAACGTTTCAAATCCCAACTAGGATCCATCATCAAGACATATTTAAATCATATTTATTTGATTTTTTTGGAGCTTATCTACATTATTTATTTCTCTTGGGAGATCAGATCTTCCATATATGTCTTCAAAAATTCGACCCAAAAAAACCATTATCATTTTTCTCTTAAATGTGTTGTTTTTTTTGGTTAAATTGAAATTACAAGTATCGACAAACGTGGTTGTGAATGCAACTTTAGAGGCCATGTCCAAACACATAGGAAATAATGGTGTAAAGTTTTATCAGGTTGCTTCTACCATGGTAAATCCCATAAGAATTCAAGAATTTTAAAAATAATATTTGAACATTTTAAATGTAATCCCTACATTGATCGCAAAGGAAACCTGTAAAATTGTTGAAGCACTTGACCTGCGTTAATACTATGGAGTATTATGGTAGTAAAATAGTTGAAGCAATTGACCTGCATTAATACTATGGAGAATTATGGGCAGGCTTTGGACATAGTGGTTAGTTCACTAAACAACATAAGTTGTAACGATACTCTATTTTTCTTACTGAAAAATTTTGATGAATATAAGTGGAATTTGAAAAGTTAAAAGTTTGCTCTTGTAAATTTTACTTTGCATATAATCCTTTTTCAAGGAGTAGATTAGTTATTTAATCTAAAGAATTATTGATTCACCATAATTATAAAACAAAAATACATAAAATGAATCATTGCAAATTGATAGTCATATTGCAGATAGCATGGTTATCAAGATAATCTACAAAATATATGTTACAACAATTCAAACACCTGGAAAAGATCTATGAGCCATATGCATTATACAGAGGAAGGTGAATTATGTGCAATGGAGATGACACATGAATTTATTGGCATTGTATTGTTTTAAACATTTTGATTGGTAATCAAGCAGCATACATTAATATTTTTTTAATATAGTTGTGTAAATTCCATACAATTTAGAAAAAAGTCTGAAGAGATCTCTAAAGATGAATGAGACAATTTCGGATTTGATGTAAAGGTGAACGAGACAGTTTCAGATTTGATGTTGAGATTATCCAGTGGAAAAATTACATTGGAAATATTCATATTCCCTGACTTGGTGAATATATTTTAAATGGATGAATATGTATAAGTGGAACACAATGATTGCAATGGCCATGAAGACATCAATTTTCACTTCACTGGGTTCACTATTTCTGGGAAAGTGATGGAGGTTGTTGGAGCAGAAGTTATCCAGATATAAATGGAGCTTGTGCCAATGACATTGAACTCATTTCCACTAGAAATGATCTCATTAATGATGTGTTTACGTCGTAGGGAGGCAGTCACATGTTTATAAATATTACTCCAAGGAAATATAGGCTAGTTGCTTCCCATCATGAAGACATAAACTTTAACAATCCTTTATCAATATACAAATATCAGGTCATATCAAATCCCATTACATTTAGAAAAGAAAAGGAAAGGCCATGATATTTTTCTCTCTTTTCCTTCGTTTTATACGTAGAATAAGTTTGGATATTCCTTAAGGATGAGTGTCTAGAGGACATAGTAGCCCTGCATGAAATGAAATGTGAAGAAGTGGAAAGACGGGCTCAGTGATCCAATTGTTAAACATAAGAACAAGATACAAGGTCATACCTAATGTTGATCCTATCTAGGATGGTGCTATGCATGAGGTATAATGATTGAGGTTTACAGAGTACATTTCCTATAATATTCTCTTTCAAATACATGATTCTCATGTTCTCTTAACAATTGTCCAAAGAGGATCTCCAAAGATGGAGTTGGGCTTTGGAACTCTGGTAGTAGATGACATCTTTTATGTCCCAAGTTATGATATGGATGGCTTATTTGTTTTTCAGGGTTACCCTATTTTAGGTGTTCATTTATACCTTTATTCAAATGATTTCCATGAGGTGAAGTTCCCTCAAAGAACCTCCATGGCCAAATCAAGCGCTTTGTCATGCAATATCTGATGCATATGGGAAATTTTGCTTTAGTTTTATTCCATGTGGAAAATAAAGATTGTTGCCATTCTACAAGGGTGAGAATACAATATTTGATGTTTCATTTCCATCTATAGAGGTTCTTCTTGAGCACAACATGTTAATATATCTCAGGCATTTCAGGTCACAGGTTTCTCAGTTAGAGGACTTGTGGTGACTTTTGAAGGAGTTTGTTTTGAAGGTGTTAAGATATTAGTTGTTGGATGAGAAAGAGCTACTATATATGTCCAGGGATATTACAAACTTGATCATGTAATGTCAACGCACTACACAATCAAGGCTGAGAAGGATCACTTCGTGTTTAACAATTTGGAGAATTTCATGGTTGTGCCAAACTTGGCTTCAATCCCAAAGATAGAAGAAACAAATTATAATATTTGTGGTTCCCTAAAATTAATGACAAAGGGCTATTATGGAAAGCATCAATTTGGCTTCACACATGGGCCAAACAATGTTAAGCCTCAACTAAAGAGGATTGATGATATGGGAAAGTTTTGCTTCGAGGTTCAACCATGTTAATATCGAATATCCCCACTGACCACAAGAGTAGAATGTGATTATGGTCTACAATTTTCACCATCACATATTGATGTGACAACTAGATGAATGTTTGGCATTGAATTTATAAAGGCCCTTGTTGATATCTGTGGATTGATGATATGCAAGGAAGCATGTGACTCCTCGGTTTCTATATCACTTACTTCTCTGGCTGTTGAACTCTAGGTTCAGAGAACCTTAACTATTTAAGTTTAACAAATGAGAGCAATGACTTCATATTTGAGAAAGTAATGCCTAGTGCATTGTGTCTAGAGGTAAAACATGGACCATGATCTAATTTTTTATATTGGGATGATGACTGGTGTTGGGAGAGAAAGGCTATTGATATCAATGTCAGTGTTTTTGATCATTCAGATATAGTGTTTATACAAAAAGGATATTGGTTGTGTATTATGTTTACTCATCCCGTGTATTCTTACATCATATAACCAAACAAAGAACTAATGAATTTGTTGATTGAGAATGAATGGTAGCAAATCTGTTTGGAAGCTTCTCGTGTGCACATTCTTCATTTCTTGAACTCAAGCATTTTCTTTGGAATGTCTTAATTAGAATTCAATGTATTGAACCATAAGCCTATATATTTTACTGGTGAAAAAAATCTACTGAGTGGTG
The DNA here is from genome assembly GCA_000404065.3 of Pinus taeda. Classification (NCBI taxonomy): domain Eukaryota; kingdom Viridiplantae; phylum Streptophyta; class Pinopsida; order Pinales; family Pinaceae; genus Pinus; species Pinus taeda. The sequence goes on along the minus strand of APFE031048999.1, from coordinate 6,449 downwards.
AAATACATGTTGATTCGAGTTCTTATCCCAAAGCGAATGAGTTGTCTCGAAGTATTATTGTAGACATATGGCAAAAGGAGGGTGCATTTATAGATATGATCAATAATGTCAAACTTGTTTCAAGTGCTAATGGACAAATAAACATTGTTGTATATCAGTACACTCACTGGGCCAATCTTGAAGATGAAATGGTCTTTGTTCTGAGAGATCAAAGGAATTCTAGTGAGAAAAATAGTTTTGAAAAGGTATTGTTTTATCCAAGAAGTCAGCATATTGTTGTTAAAACTGATGGGTGTCAACCTGCTATTCCTTCTTTTGTGGGGTGCCTAGGAAATTACATTCAAGGTTAGTGATTCTAGAAATCCTTGGTATTGACATTAAAATAATTTCTCAAAATGATAGTAGCAATGGTCTTCTGAAAAAGGGTGACATGGTTCTTCAAATTTCGACAGGATCCGATGGTATTTTTTTGGGTGGTTCTTTGTATGATGATACTGAGTACTATGTTGAAGCTTCCAAGGTATATCATTTAAAATCACTTGCATAGGAACCCTTTTTAAGCTTAGTTGTATGCTCATCCAATTTGATCAGACGCTACACTTGACTCGCCAAACCATAAAGAATATTTAACCGTCAATATTCGACCTTCTATGGACTCCCGACATTTATGGTCTTTAGTAGAGGAATCACTAAATTTGCATCAAACAACTGCTAGATATGGACAAAACCTCTTCAATTGCATTGCTTCAAAATACAACCATGTAAGTCTCGATTTTACTATTACTTTAAATGCTTTACACTGAAACCAGTATAAATGCAGGTTGTGTGTGGATAAAATATAAACCACTGTAAGCGCAGGTTGTCTTGTATGTGTATGCATGGGCATACATGACAAAATATTTGAGAGTGAATGGGACACCTTTTCAAGAGCTTTCATGCTCTATCTTGAGACTCAATATGCAACGTGGAAGTAATTTGACCGTACTGGAAATGGACTCATATCTCGATAATGCATACAATTTCTTTGTGGACATATTGATTGAGATGATGGGGAGATTTAAATCATTAATGGAGCTGGTCATATGTGTTGTGCCCTTGCTTAAAGGAATATTTGTCTCCTCAATTTGTTGTTTGAGAGGCTTCCTAATCTCCAATTTTTGTTAATAGGTGACAACTTTATCTTGGTAAAAATAAAATTTATGCTTTTGTTTTACACATGCAATGAACAACATGTTTCAATGTTCACGAATGTTTACACTACTTAGTTGTGAGGTATAGCATTAGAAAAAAAATTATACAAATCATATATTGATGTAGCTTAGGTTGAATATTATGTTTCGGTTCATTATTATGTCTTCTTTGCAGGTTTAGTATATCCAATAGATATGAAACAAAACCATGTAATGACTTTGTTTCATATCTATTCGTTAATGAAAATCTGCACTACCTAGATTAAAAAAGTTAACTTGCTATAACATGTGAAAAGACCATAAAATTCTTCCGCGGTGTTTTTCCATGACGTTCATAATGAATATTTATGTATTTTACCTCATAAATGAGTGCATAGTTGGCTTATTCTAGTTTTGAAATGCAATGTAGGAAGTTTCAAAATATCCTATACCTCTATGTTTCAGATCCCCTCTCTCTCATCTCCATATATATAGGTTTATGTAGAATAACTGAATTTCATGATAGGGAAATCAGTGTATTAGGTTTCTTTCTTTTGAGCACTCCTTCTCTATAGATGATAGAACTTCGTTTAATTGATGACATGAATTATGATGATCCACAATACGTAAAGTTTTTGGAGGAAGTGATTTATTTGAATAGAGTTTCAAAGCAAGCAAGGATATTTGTATGATAATATTGTTCTAAATAAACTTTTCAAAATCTTTAAACTATTGACTAGTAAAAACGCTTTCGGGCTTCATTTTATTTTATTTTCGTCTTTACGGAAGGGTAGTACTAGCGCAGGTTGTATGTGGATATGAGGATGAATTCTACTATGGATACGATGATGTGCACACCAGTGGAATGACTTGCTTAGTCTTAGGCAACATCGAGTATGGAAGCAAATGGAAATCTCATGGAGTGGGTATGCGACATTTTTCCTCATTTTCATTTTGCCTCTCATTCGTTGGTTTCGCTGGTTCTAATAGTCAGATTTAATTATTTATCTTTTTCTCATTTATATCATTAAAATTCCATGTTTCCCAAGCAAGGTAACATCTTTGGTTTCTTAGGATTAGCATCTTCTAGGATTAGGATGTTCCCAATGAGTTTTGAACATTTGTCTAATATGTCTTGCCAATTTTGGATTTTCATTGTGGGTTATTGCTATAATTGTTATCTGGTTTGACATTTGATTGACAACAAAACTCCATGCTTTTATAAGTTATTTGTATGTTAATTTTTAAAAGTATTTAAGAAATTTGTGTTCAATAGCCACACTCCAAAAAATGGATTTCACACTACTAGGTTTAAGGCTTGGGTTATGTATTTGGTTAAAATTTCCTAAGATTTATTTCATATCTCAATTGTCAAGTTTGGGTTATTTATTTGGTCAAAATTTCCCAAGGTTTATATCATATCTTAGCCTTTTGAAATTCATGCATTCATGTTGTTCAGATGTAACACATCACGATAAGGATGAGCCCTATTAACCTCACCAACATTGTTACTATGCTTCATGAATCATAATTCAAATGGAATTTGAATTTAGTTAGTTTCCTTGACTAAACAGTATTAAGCAAAATCCTTCCATTCAAACTCAACGCCAAATCATATTCAAAATTTTGACATGTGAATAACATTGGCTCGGTGGAAATTTTGACACCGAAGTCCTTACAAGTCAGACAAGACAATCCATTTAAAAAAAAAATTGATCATACCCTTAAATTGTTAGCCCTTGTACTCCTTCATTAAATAAAAGGTCATTTTATGGTCTTGATAATTGGTCTATCAAAACGTGGATGGGGCAAAATTTGAGTTAAGGAGTAGAGAAATTTTTTCCTTGACGTTGCCTAGAAAATTTTGAACTTTTGGGGGCACATCACATGACACTACCATCACGACACCATCATTTTTTGGTAAAGTTCCACTGTAGGAGGAATTCACTGATTCACGCTCCTCAACCCATGACCATAAATATGATTCCTCCTGAACATTTTTCGTAGATGATGATAATGATATATAGTCCTTATCATCATAATGTATGGATTTTCTTTCTTCACCCATTAACCACCTTCGCCATCCCAATTGTATATAAGCATCAGTTTCTCTTGCATGCTTCCCTCTGATTGAAAAGTTATACCCATACCTGAAATCCTTGTCTTGATCTTGGTTCTTATGCTTCTCTTCTTCTTCTAAGCTAAGTAATTGGAAAAACGTTACCTCCCTACCACAACAAATAGATAAAACACTTTTCCTACATTATTTTTCAAGCTCCACAAGAGGAATACTAAACATTTCTCAAGTTCTTTCTCCCCCTCCAATCACCACAATAACATCTTGATTTGGACTAGATCCATATTTTATGTCTGTAAGATTGGATTCAGAACTATCAAGGTTCTTTGATGGTGGGGCATATCCACATAATGAATGAAAGGGAGGAACACCTGAATTTCCAAACCGAAGAAAGCTGGTTCTTCGTCCATTCACATAAAAATATGAAAGGAGAAACTAGTCTGACCAAATCTGGAGAACTTTCATCACTTTCTCTTGCAAGGATGCCGTAATATAAATGTAAACAATTTTACAAAAATATATACACAATCATTATACTAAAAAAAGTAATTTTTACAAGTAAAAATTACCCGTCGCCTTGCTAATTGATGACCAATAATGGGCTTGATCTTAATACATGATATATTTTTGTCATTACTATCCTCAACATGTTCTATTATTTAGAGTGAGATTTTGTGAATTGGCAGGCATGTTTTTCCACATTTCGGTTTTTATATCCCATACAATTGGAATCCTACTACATTTGGCCTCCTCTACTTCCCTAGGCTACATGTGTTAAAGAGGGTACAAAACACTAATGATATGTTATTTTTCCATAAGTTCTTCTCATTTTTTGGATGAATTTTGTGGAAATTTTATTCATGTCAATTGTGTGGCAGGAAATATTGTTCCATTATTCCTTTTTATCATCTCTTGTTTATGAGTTAGCATGCTTCTATAATACCAGGTCATTACAACTATGCCATGTAAAGATCAAGTTGAGTGGTTTTTACATTTTATTTTGACTGTAGTCAACAAATAAATATATAATTTTTTTGTTAGGTCAAATGATGGGACAACACACTTTGATTTCCACTAGTGCTCTCTTTTTCATATACTATCACAAGTGCACAAATATAAACTCACTTGTCTTTTTATCTGGATAAGAAAATTTTGATAACTTTGTATTTTGTAGTGACAAGAATAACTATGTATTGGAGCTAGACACTGAGCCCTTCAATTCATCCTCTCCTTACCTATCACGACCATCAATTTCTAAACCAACAACTGTATTCAATACTATTTCATGATAAAGAAAGAACACAACCATTGCTGGATTTCCTTTGAGCAAACAAATACCAAATCCATGCCATTTTTCTTTCATTGGTTAATATATTGCATCATTGTGTTTGATAGTTAATTCATTATTATTCTATGCCAATAAATCTCAATCAAATAGAAGAGAAGGATGACCCAGCTATTTTAGAGATATGTAATATGAATTAATTAAAAATTCATAGGGTTATTTCGATCCTCATCTTTCTATTTCACTTCTTTAGAGAAAACTATATATTCAAATACGAACTCAACTCAAACCAAACTAAAATAGAGAATCCTAGTTATGAATATGTTTGTCTCTCCATACCTTACAATGACATTATTTTTTTGAATTATACTTGAAGTTCACTGATAATAACCTAGATTTATATATTTCTTTTACCACCAAATTGGAATCATGGTAAAAATACGAATATCCCATTAAATATGACCTAAAGACGTTTCAAAGAATATCACCTTTAGTTTGAGCATGTGGCAAAGTAATTTCTAAGGTGTGAAGATTCATTAGAGGCATTGTTTGTTTATTTGTTTTGGTTAGAAAATGGTTTTCTCTTGATTTTATGTGAATTTCAATTTATCATATCTAGGATGTTGAGAAATGGGAAAGAATAATGTGCGACATTTATCTTGTAGAAATTGATGTTGAATGAAAGGATAAAGAGTTTAACCAGGCTACAATCCGCTTTGGTAAAGGTAGAGGTATATCTTAAAATGTTACCTCAGAATACACCATACACATAGTTTGATCATAAGTAATATATGGATTTTTCATTTGCAGATATGTTCATTTTTCTATCCAAGATATCACATCAAGACAAATATTTCTTGAATTAGAAGCCAGAGAGCCCACAATATTAACCATTTCTTTAATCAACGTTTCAAATCCCAATCGGGATCCATCATCAGGACAAACTTGAATGAAGAAAGAAGAAGAGATTTAATGAGGGTTTTAAATAGTATTTAATAGAGATATGTCTGCTAGTATATGTCGGTAGTTTGATTAAATCATTATTTATTTATTTATTTTTAATAATTTTTAATTAATTATTTATTTATTCAAAATTATAATAACATGTTTATTGTTTGAGTTAATATTCAGTATATATATTATTAATAATAAGTGAGTATTCCTCAAAAACCTTAGCTCTTGCAGAGCATTCCTCAAAAACCAAGCACCATGTCTGCTTAGAAAGAGCTTCAATTATCGCTCGAGAAGATAAACATCACAGGTGGAAGATCATAGAAGCTCTTTAAATTATCAAACATCCACATAATCTCAATAGGGACAATGGTATTGAGATTAGTGGTAGCTTGCTTCCCTTAATCAGAAATATTAAGAACGACAGTACATCTTAGGTAGAGCTTAACAGGTAAATTTCTCTTTCTCCTTCTAGCAATCAGTGGTTAGCTTCTGCCTCCTATTTAGGTATTTACTCTTAGAACATTAATATTATTGATAATTATTAGCTATTAATGTACTTAATTATTATTAAATCATAACTTTTATTATATTTATTTATTAATTATTATTAATACATTAATCAAGTGAATATGTCATAGATTACTAATTAATTATTAACTTGCTAAAATTAATAATAAAGTTAATAATTATTAGTTGAATTAAGTATTTAATTATTAACCTCTTTAAACCATATAATTATTACATTAATTAATGTCGTTAATAATTTTAATAATTCTTCTATATAAATTAAAATTATTAGGATATTAGGTATTAAAGGTATTAATTATTAATAATTATTATTAATTCATTGGCATTACTATTATTATTAATTATTTGTATTAATTATCAATTATTATTAATTCATTAACATTATTATTATCATTTTATTAGTTATTAATTATCGATTATTAATTCATTAATATTA
>APFE031048988.1:1592-17449 GCA_000404065.3 Pinus taeda | reverse complement strand
TTTTTTTATAATAATGGATTGAAAGCAGTTATTTTCAGAAGAAGAAAAATATGACATTCTATTTATTTTAATTTTTCATTTGCAATTAAAACGAAAACTATTCTATATTCAATATGACCTAAAAAAATTATTTACAATTAAAAAAAACTATTCTATATTCAATATGACCTAATATATGATAAAAATTAAGCTTGTTTAGGAAAATAATCAATTATTAACTAACTGAGATCATAAAAAATGGTATGCTTGGTTTTTATAATTATTTATTTCAGGAATCAGATATGATGTAAAAATCAGAAAGAAATAAAATTACTAACTTTTATATTAAAAACTATTCAAAATATGAACTGGCATGTTAATCTAGCTAATCTAGCTATTTAGTGTAAGAGATGTTAATTAGAAAACAGCTAGCCTAATGTGCCTATTTAAGAAAATATGATAGGTCTGTACCTTAGAAAGTCGATTAGCAAGGAAGCTACCTGATTTGGATAACTCTTGAACTGGTTGGAGCGAGTAGATTTACTCCACTGACAGACAAAGCCTGGCTATTCAGATTGGACTCGAGTGGTTTTGATATGTGAATACTTGAGTCATAAATACTAGAAATAACTGTGGAAGTCTGAGGCCTTGAGGGAGACTTGGATGTAATTATCAGTCCCGTAGGTTGGGAGGAGAGCACGCCTAGACAGAGCAGTCCTAGCTGCTAAAATATCAGAAACAGATAAGTAACTAATCATGCCACTGTCTTTCTTAGAATAAATGTGATTATTCAAATTTCATTTAATATACTCTTGCACGAAAACTTTTGTTTTGCTATATAACTAATTTGACTCTTAGTTAAGATAAAGTAGGATTACTGCTGGAAAATTAAGTTTTTGATTGGAAGACATTAATTAGTTAACAGGGGATAAGGTTAGCCCTTTCCAGGTAAGAACCCAAAATTAGACAATCATGCACCCAGTATGTGGATATTCCTCATGGTTTAAGAAGAAGTTCATGAGAGGAATTCGACCTTCAACCTGAGGAGAAAATATTGAAAATATTTAGACTAAATTGGTAGAGGAAGGCAGAAGTAAAACTAATAAAATTCAAGGGTTTATTGCTCAGAATTATATCAACTATAAAAACTGTAAAAACAATCCTTTCATTGACATTAATGTAAAACAGAGACAGAAATCCATTAAACTATAAATAAATTTGTAATATTTCAGAGAATAAACAAACTATGCAGAGCATGCAATAAATTGAAAAAATGTCATGAATATCATATCTCGCATTACGGAAAGACTAAAGCTCATGTTTCAAATTCATTAAATCCCATTAAAAACATAAATAAATTGAAAACAGAAATAAATTTATAGACTATCTCGTAATCAACCTGAGAAGTAATATCTTCTCTAATCGAACAGAGAACGAAAAACCTAAATGCAAATATAAATTAGAACTACAGAGTTATTAAACCGACTATGTAAAATTGTCGAAAGGCCTTCTCAGTATGAAAGGATCCTTAAAACGAAAGAGAATATACAAAATACATCGGGGAATCCCATCAATGGACGATTTCAAATCAGGATTAAAATACAGATCATGGTTCAAATTATATAATTCCTACAGACATTTGTATGCGTAAATATATATATATGACTAGACAAATCGATAGCTCTCATTTGTTCCTTGAATATATACAAAAACTTTGAGGGCAAATAACTAAAACCCAGAAACGCAATGAATAGGAGAAACCTAGAAGCAAAGAGGAGCTTGGGGTCATTCATTTAGTTCTATTAACCCTCTACATTAGCCACGACTGCAAAAAAAAAATAGAATGATGAGGAAGCTGTGTAACTTAACCTGCACCAGAACCCAAGAAGGATTAGACCGAGGACAATCAGTTTCCAATAAGTATTGGAATTAGAGAAATATAGAGACTCAGGGTTACTTGTTCATGCGCAAGGTTGCAATTGGAGACCTGCCAACAAAACCAAGAAAGGATCAGAACAATTGACCTAGAAACCATGAAATCAACAGCAACAAAGCAACCTAGAAGTGGGTTAACCTGTTCCATGTGTTGTGTCGGTGCAGAACTGAATTCTAGAATAGGATTCTCCATGAAATCTTCTAGATTTAGATTACTTGCGAAGAAGTCGAGAGGTTAGCCTCAACCGTCTTCGAAAAATACCTTAAGCACTCAGAACCCTCTTATAGCAAAGAGCAGTAACATGATTAAGATATAGGCCATGGTTCAAATTATCTAATTCCTACATACAAGACCTGTATGCGTAAATCTATATATGACTAAACAAATCAACAACTCTGAGTTTTACCTGTATGCGTAAATCTATATATGACTAAACAAATCAACAACTCTGAGTTTTTCCTTGACTATATACAAAAACTTTGAGGATGAATAAGTAAAACCCAGAAACATAACGAATAGGAGAAACCTGGAAGCAAAGAGGAGCTTAGGATCAACCAATTAGTTCTGTTAACCCTCCACATTAGCCACGACTGCAACCAAAATAGAATGACGAGGAAGCTAGGGAACTTAACCTGCACCAGAAGCCAAGCAGGATTAGGCCAAAGACAACCAGTTTCCAATAAGTATCGAAATTAGAAAAATATAGACACACGATGTTACCTGTTCATGTCGAAAGGCAATTGGATACCGATAAAGACTCAGAACAATTCACCCAAAACCCATGAAATCGGCAACAACAAAGCAACCTAAAAGTGGGTTAACATGCTTCAGGCATTGTGTTGGTGCAGAACTGAATTTTAGAATGAGAGAACAGAACTGAATTTTAGAATGGGATTCTCTATAAACATTTCCAGATTTAGATTATCTACGAAGAAGACGAGAAATTAGCCTCAACGATCTTCGAAAAATACCTTAATCACTCTGAACCCTCTTACAGTAAGGAGCAGTAACACGACTGCGAATGAGAAAGGGTTGTTGCTTAGCTTTGAAGACAGCACTGAAAAACCATGGCGATTTCTATACTCATACTGGAATAGCAGCCAAAGCTACGTGCTCACAAAGGGGTGCAGTCGGTTCGTGAAGGACATGAAACTGGACGCGGGAGACGTTGTATCATTTGACAGAGCAACCCACCAAGATGCAAATTTACAGCGCCCCTTCATTAATTACAGGCGTAAGCCTTATAGCGCCACCGCTCTATCGCCAGGAATGTCGTTCTCTGTCAAATGCCCTCTTTAATTGCTTAGCCCTTTCCAATTCCCATCTGATGCCATTGGAGGCACCCACGTCCAGCAGCAGCTTCTTTCTTCTCGTGCCTTAAATGGCGGCCCACGGCGTTTACCGCTTTTGTGGCCAGCAAGCAACAGGACTGGAGAATCCAGCAGCGGCGCCGGCGAAACGCGGGCTCTGCATGCGAACGCTCAGCCTAACGATTTGCAGAGCCATCTCACGGCCGGGGAGGAGTGCAAATGACAAACTACAAACGTGAAAATTGATATTCTTCATGGAAAAGAAACTAGAAGAACCACGGGCCGGATATCTTAACACAAATACAGACGTTACCTGGGGTGTCGACACGTGCATTGCATGCATCCAACGTTCGATCAATGGGCAGGGTAACAATGCCACTTTTATTTATTTAAAGTCACATATTTCTTGCATAAAAAGCTTGTTAAAAATTTATTTACTAAACTTTGGATAAGTAAAACATTGCAGGTGTATTTCACTTTTATTTATTTAAAGTCACAAATAAAAGTCACATATTTCTTGCATAAAAAGCTTGTTAAAAATTTATTTACTAAACTTTGGATAAGTAAAACGTTGCAGGTATATTTTTCCCTCGATCCGCGCGAAGTTTCCAATAAGAGGTAAAAAAGAAAACTTTGGATAAATTGTGTAGCACGCTAAATTGATGTTCCAAAACTTTGGATAAAATTTGGGAAACATAAAAAATTTTGGTGATTAATTAATTGTCAGCGATGGATCGATCGCTAATAGTCCCAGGCAGGGACTAATAATGGAAATGTACGATTGAGATTTTTTTACCATCACATGTTGTTGGTTTAGTATTCTAGATTACTTATCAAATTTAATTATTGGAATTTATATCTTCAGTAGATGATTGTACACAACTTTGTACTTGTAACACATCAACACAAAGTGTTATATATTATATTTAGAAAACTTTTTAGAATGAATCTCTCTTTAACATGATTTCTTTAGTTTTGGGCTGACTAAGTATTTAGGACTTTTTCTTATCTAATAATTTCTCTTTTGATTTGAGGAAAATCATTTGAATCCACTTTAAAGTATACAACTATCAACTTGAGGACATCCTTCTTCTAACTTTCAAGATTCCTCGTCTAGTTGTAAACACTTTGCACTATAAAATTGTATTATATAGCTTCCATCTCTATGTTAATTGATCTAGATTATATTGAGAATGAAATGAAAGACAACATTAATATATCTCTATTTAAGGCTTATGTGATCAAAGTAATGATGAGAAATCTCTAGTCCATTGCATAGGTAGCTTGAAGGTTGGCCTTTTAGTCCATCAAATGTGGTCCATCATGAAGATCACTATTCTTTATCTTGATGATGAAGCAAATTTGATGGCATGAAACATCTAAAAACTACCTATGCAATGGATCCATTAGATATTTCTTAGCACACCATTAATATGGAAAATAAGCATACAAATGAAATTAAAGAATTTTAATTCATCTCTATGCTTATATATATATATATATATATATAATATATATAATATATATTAATATATATTAATATATATATATATATATATATATATATATATAATATATATATATTAATATAGATATAGATATAGATATAGATATAGATATAGATATAGATAATGCAAGGTGTTTTCTATAGTTATTGTAAAAAAATCCCTTCAGCAATTGAAAAATCATTTTATTGCAATATGAAGAAGAAACCCTAGACTACACAAAATTAAGGTGGAAGGACCTAAAATTAGGACTTAAAGTGGATAAAAAAGAGAATCCTTAGAAAGATACATTAGAAGGCAATAAAATTGACATGCAAGCTCTAATTATTTTATGAGACACCTTACTACAAACCAAGAAACTTCCTTTATTTTGGTAGCAAAATTCTAGTTACTATTAATAACCTAATGGCCTAATAAAAAGAAAAGCTAAATAACCCCCATATACGTCCCACTCCATAGATATTTTACTTATATTGCATTGTAGGGACTTACTTTTCATTAAGGAGAATATGAATAATCAGGATAAAGATACAGTCTCATTGAAAACCATAAAACATAGGTCTTGGTTGGCCTAAACAAGGAAGGTATATTAGGTTCAACAAAGTGGGTTTCTTTAAACTGTTGCTTCCTATCCTTGCTTTTGTTTGTTACAACATTGTCTTTATTGTATGACTTGATAGCTTTTGGGTAGCTAATGCATTAATAGGAACTATTGACACCTAATCATTGGGTTTGTGTGAATATATGTAAAATAGTGTAAATAGAAAATAAGGAGAATAGGAATATGAAGAGACACTAGGAGATGAATCCCAAGAGTCTCTCCCTCCATGTATATATCTATGATCAACCTTAATGGAAAAACACAATTTATTTGAGTAGTTAGCTCCTGGCCTAATAACGTATCAGAGCACAATACCCTTTTTAGACTTGTAACTCTTGTATTTTGCCAGTTTTCTGCTCCCATTTAGAGTTTGTTGCCTAGAGATGTTGAACACATGAGGGAGTCGAAGGTTTGCTACCTACAGTAGCTGTGGTGCAGTGAGAGTCGAATGGAGGTGCATTAAATCTCTCCTACGTGAATGGTATGTCGATATTATAGAAATTACCACTTCTAGATCACCTGATAATGCAATATAAAAAAGCAAAATACTTGATCCACTTCTACAAACAATTATGTGGAAGCTTAATCGAATTGAGCAACATCAATAAGAACACATATAACTGATAAGAAGGAAACAATCACACATAACACAGAAGATATAACCTGGGGAAAGCCTCAGCTTAAAATCCAACTCTCTGTATTATCATACATAGGATTTATACAAATCATTAACTCTCACACAGCTAGCCAGCTCTGAGTACAATCCTCACAGGCGAAGGTGGAAATACATGAGGATTACACAAAGCCTTAGCTCTCACAGTTAGCCAGCTCTAAGTGCAATCCTCCTGGATGCTCATAGGCAATCAAGCCTTCTCCTCTGCCCTCCAAGCCTCCTATTTCCTTGCGCAATTTTTCCTAGATGATCCTCCTGTTACTAAGTGTAACACTGATCTCACACCCTGTAAAACTGCACAATCCTCAAGGAACCTTAAACCTTCTGCTTGGATGATTTTCCTTTATAGGAAAAATCCATCCAACTGATAATACAATGTCCCTCTTCTAATCTCAACTGGGTCTTTCTCTGAACTGACATGCATGAGTTATTTATGAGAGAATATTCAGTTATATGAAGTGCAGCAGTTACATGCATGCAAGCATTAACTAACTGAACTCACATTAATTTAAACAAACTGTTTAAATCAATCCAACTGGAATTGACTTCGTTAACTGAGCCAACTAATTACAACTCAAATTAAAACTCATCCTTACCTCTTTAACTGATGGATAAATTCATCAATTAATAGATAAACTGTTGCATGTCCTCACATAGACTTCATGTTTGATTTTTCACAACTAATTAACTCATGGTGAATTAATTATTTATTTTCAAATAGTTGTTAAGTTCAAATTCGAATTTTACTTCCTATTGTAGTCCAAGGACTAACTAAAAATAGGAATCCATCCCGAACTGTTAAAAATAACAATTCTATTTTTAGCACTTCCATTTTTCATTCCTTGTTGCCCAATCCAACACTGGTACCCAAACTTCTATTTATAGCACTTATATTTTTAACATTTCTTGTTGCCATTTTCAACACTCTAAGAAAGGCATTCAACTCGAACCTAATCCTGTACCTCTGGAATGTTTTGCATGCAACACTTCTACCAAGTGTGGTTGCTCCAGAAACTATTGGAACAAAAAAACTCCCACTAACCTCTCTGTTGGGCTAGAAACATACTCTGATGCTGAAGCTCTACCTGCTGCTGACAAGTGCTCCCTCTATGACCTCTGAGCTGTTGCAGCACTCCATGCATCTCACACCATTGCACACATCTCTGTGCTAACCTGCACTGGTGCAACACTCCTATGCCTCTCGCATTCTTGCGGCCTCCTAGCTCTACATAGTCCTGGGACTCCTGCACTATAGCTCTCTTTGCCGCTCCATCCGCATCTGTCTCTACCCAATCAGCCAGTCCTACTACTCCTCATCGGGGCTCCTGTAGCAAAGTCGAATCAAAGAGGTTGGGTACCTCAAGGATCTTGCCCCTCCTCCTTAAGACGATCACTCCACATCACCCCACCTCCTACTTGGAGGTATGGCTACATGTGATCCCTCTGCCCACCTGGCTCGAAGTTTCCCTCTACTGGAGGTATCTGCATGAGTGGATGCCTCCATTATGTCTCCTCTCGGCTTCCCTAGTTGTGGTTGCTCCACAACCTCCTAAAGATGCTTCACCAATCGTGGCTCCTCCAAAATCGTCTGAGACTTCTTTTGGCGCTGCATGTTGAGAGGTAATGTACTCTCCCTCTCAACCACCAAGTATCTAATGTTTGAATTTATCCTCAAGGCTTTGCATGCATCTTGTACCTCAAGTGCGTACAAGTTCTTGCCTAGCACACTAATCTGTTTCATATTTCCTGCCCTCACGAAATTTTTTGGAAAAAGAGCTGATTTTAAATTAGCGATATCTCCCTCATCCGAACTCTGATTCACCTAATTTTTTTTTTTGGGTATTTTTCCGCAAGGAATCCAAATGCTATTTGTTTCTGAAAATTTTATACAAAAAATTCAGATCTTCTCTGCAAACTCTCGGCCCAAAACTCAAAACTTTGAAATCTCCTCTCAGTATAATGTTCTCTCCTTGATCACCTGTGCTCCTATACCATGAATAAATTCCCACCTGTAGATCACCTGATAATGCAATATACTAAAGCAAAATACTTGATCCACTTCTACAAACAATTATGTAGAACCTTAATCGAATTGAGCAACATCAATAAGAACACATATAACTGATAAGAAGGAACCAATCACATAACACAAAAGATATAACCTGGGGAAATCCTCAGCCTAAAACCCCACTCTCTGTATTATCATACATAGGATTTATACAAAGCCTTAGCTCTCACACAGCGAGCCAGCTCTCAGTACAATCCTCACAAATGAAGGTGGAAATACATGAGGATTACACAAAGCCTTAGCTCTCACAGCTAGCCAGCTCTCAGTGCAATCCTCCTAGATGCTCACAGGTAATCAAGACTTCTCCTAAGCCTTCTCCTCTTCCCTCCAAGCCTCCTATTCCCTTGCGCAGTTTTTCCTGGGTGATCCTCTTGTTACCAAGTGTAACACTGATCTCACACCCTGCAAAATTGCACAATCCTCAAGGAACCTTAATCCTTCTGCTCGGATGATTTTCCTTTATAGGAAGAATCCATCCAACTAATAGTACACAGTCCCTCCTCTGATCTCAACTGGGTATTTCTCTGAACTGACATGCTTGAGTTATTTATGAGAGAATATCCATTTATTTGAAGTGTAGCAGTTACATGCATGCAAGCATTAAGTAACTGAACTCACATTAATTTAAACAAACTATTTAAATCAATCTATTTGGACTTGACTCAGTTAACTGAGCCAACTAATTAAACTCAAATTAGAACTCATCCTTACCTCTTTAACTGATGGATAAATTCGTCAATTAATAGATAAACTGTTGCATGTCCTCACATAGACTTCATGTTTGATTTTTCACAACTAATTAACTCATGGTGAATTAATTAATTTATTTTCAAACATCTGTTAAGTTCAAATTCGAATTTTACTTCCTATTTTAGTCCAGGGACTGACTAAAAATAGGAATCCACCCCGAACTGCTAAAAATAGCAATTCTATTTTTAGCAATTCCATTTTTCATTCCTTGTTGCCCAATCTAGCGCTGGTACCCAAACTGCTATTTATAGCAGTGCTATTTTTAGCATTTCTTGTTGCCATTTTCAATAGATATTTGATGATTGTGTCTGTGTTATGAATACGTTGGAGTGTTGGCATAACTTTGTTGTATGGTCTGCGTTCTAAACATTGTTTTATATAAGGTGTATCAAAATCTATTATTATTATTATTATATATAAATACAATCTATTATTATATATTATGTGGTGTGTGTGTTGGTGTGTGGTTTATAATAATAATCAGATAGAATATATATAATATATATATATATATATATATATAATACAAATATATATAAATATATTAATTATAAATATATATATATATAATATATATTAGTATATTATATAAATATATATTATATATATATATAAATATTATATATATAAATAAAATATATCATCGTGTCAACTCCATTTGATATCTACGCCATCACTGCATATATATACATTGAGTTACATACCGCCTTGTCCCATATGTTGTCCATATGTTGGTGGCTTGACATGATATACTCCTCCTACGATATTATGTTGAAAGTCTTACAATTGAATGGTATACTCCTCCATACCCCTTGACTCCGTTGTTACCACCCATCGTGGCTTTCACATCACACATATCCTTTGTGTCGTATAACATTGACTCCTCCCTCATGGCACGTTATGTTGGTATCCTGCACATTGAATGGTTCCTATAGGCTCCCCTGCTAAGCCCTAGCCTTTGGTTCCTTAAGACTTCACAACCACTTGGTAGCCCTCAAATCGGTGATTCCCCATTGTAGCAAATGTGCTAACCGTCGCAAACCTCTGATCACAAATTGTTGATATGACGTCATAGCCACCATGTGGCATCTTTTGATTTCGTTACTGTGTTATTTATTTGTTATCAATTGGCAATATATCATCTGTTTTCTCCTCTAAGGATTTAGGATCAAATCCTGAGGCTTTTAGTTTCCAGCTAAAGAGTATGATGGGGAAAGGTGGCAAAGCTAACTGGGATGAGCCCAAAGCACCAGATTTGTTGGAAATATATCTCGATATACAACAACAGTTTCATTAATCTGGTTGGAGAGAGTTTTTCCACCGCTACATCAACTACCACAATGTTGTGGCTTGATCTTTCGCACAAAATTTTAATGGGAACCGGGTGGAAGTCGGTGGGCTCTTCTTTCTGGTTACAGAGAAGCTAATCTTAAAGGACACAACTTTTATAGTAGATGGAGAACAGATTTTTAGAAGACATGTGTTGGCAGGGGTCGATGTGCCCTTCTTTCTAAAGGAGGAATTCAAGAATCACAATTGGAAAACTGAGGTTCAGAGGGATCGGATACAAGACAAATGGCATGGCATTCTTCACATCTCTCAGCAATATTTCACGTGTAAAGGAATATTCAATGGATTAAATCTTTATCATTTACATTTTCTTGCACATTTGGTTGGACAGGTTATAATGAACGGTTCTTTCTATCTACTGGAGAGTCTCAGGCATATGGCAATAAATTTCAAAGCTAGAACCAACCCTTCTCCTCATTTTATCTACCATAAATCCCTCATTAAAATGTTGATTAAAAACCAATTGGCCAAGGAAAGGATAAGTTGGAGCCACTTCCTATTTTGGGGGGTTTTCAATCTCAACCCCCTAAAAAATGAAGAGGAAGGCCAAAAACTGCTAAAAATGGGAAACAATTTCAAGAAACAGCGCCTTTTGAGCCAACTCTTAGCCAGAAGAACACAAAGGCCCCTTCTACATTCTCTAGCCCTAAAATCCCAAATTCTACCAAAGAAAGAGTGTCATGCTTAGTAAACCAGACCCCGCATCTCCTGTAAACTTACCTTATGATATTAGTCATCCCTAGGTTGTGAGTCCACCTGTTGAAACCTCCCCTGTAGACACAACTACAACATAAATTATTCAAGGCAAGGAGGTCGAATTTGAGACCCAAGATGAGGAAACATAGTTTGAAACTTTTAAAAGTGGCAAAATACCTCATACAAGACCAACAAAAAAATTAAGGTATAAAATTAAATTAAGAAGCAACCTAGATTTAGCCAAGGAGGTGCTTGATGTAGATAATATGCCATTGAAGGACCTTATCATCAACATAAAGAAGATTGCAGGCTCTAAGAAGAGCAGTGACAAAGAAACTATAAGAAAAGGTCCTATGGAGACATGAAAAAGTAAGTAACATAGGTTGGAGAAGGTGGATGTGCTTCTTAAAGCAACCAACACCCTTGGCTAGGAGGCTTGGGGTCATTTTGAAATTTTTGGTTATGAACTTAAGAAACATCGTTTTATCTTTTATCGGTGACAACTTTCTTAATAGCATTTTTATATGCATCAGCAAAGGGAGGAGTTAACATTCCATCTGCCAACAATTTTTAAAGAAGTATGGAGCACTAACATCTCTGTTGTCAGTGAAATTTTGACAAGTGAAAATGTTGGCATTCCATCTCTCAGTGAATTATAAAAACTGGCAGATAGGAAATGCTAACAGTCAACATGTCAGGGAAAGCTTCAATCCATAAAAAGAAAAACAAAAGCTGACAAAGGTGGTGTGATCGATTTTCAACAGGAAGCCCATTGGAAAGGAGTGGCAATAGAAAATTAGTGTTGGTGAGGATTCAACTTGTTTGCAAATGGACATATTTGCCAACAAATATTTGGTTCTATCAATGAGGGGCCTCTTTCTATTTTCAAGGAAGATATTCTAAAATATACTTTTCTTTGCCTATATGATAGCATATATTTTATTTTTAGAAAAACTTTATGTAATTAAAAATACTTTCCACGTGCATGAACTTAGAATATTTGGATATTCTTGGATTGTTGTAATTAATATTGAGACTATAATCTTGTAATTAACAAAGATTAGCTTCAAAAGAGCAAGAAAATTGGGTAAAAAAGATGTTGTGTTATGATTTTGAAATCATCTACAAAAAAGGGAAGTAAAATGTTGTTGCAGATGCACTCTCAAGAAAGGATGAGGATGTGGAAGCATTCTTGTTTTCCATTTCTATTATCCAACCTAATTGGATAAATAAAGCAAGGGATGCATGGAAGAATGACGAATAGGTGTGGAAACTCATTCAAAATTTGCAGTAAGATTCCAATAAATTTGATACATTTAGCTAGAAAATTATTCATTATGGTACAAAGATCACTTATATATTTGTAAGAATTCTCAACTCAAGAAAAATAGTTTTTAAATGATTCGGGGGTTCAAGGAGGTAAAAAGTTAATGTACAATTTTAAATGCATGTTAAATTTTCATGTTGTTTCTTTAGTGTATTTATTAAGTAGAAAATTGTCTATATAGTTGATGATGATTAGTCATATTTTTTTCGAGTTTTATGAGTTTGAGGATTTGAAAATATTTTTAAGAACGTCTGCATGATATGTATGTTATATTGAAAAAATTAGTGAAAATATTTTCTTTTAATATAGATTTGTTAAAAATTAAAATATATGTGAAAAGTGAAATGGACCATTATAGATAATGAAGCTTTCTTGTACATAGTGAGAATGATATTTCATATCAAGAATGGTTTTAACACATATCTATGATCAATTTCACTAATTAAGAATGCATGAGGACCCATTGTGTGACATAGGGAATGAGTCGATGGGCTCTAGGACCTTAACAAAGATCGATATCGCACCCTAGAAGAAATTTAGGACTAGTGGCACCATGTGGTGGAGAAAATATAGTTAGTTGGGTGTGACACACCTAGGGAAAGGTTTGTCAACACTTTGTGCTCATAGGTTGTGAATAGTGAGCTCGCCTCATGGTATTTGCAATGGAGAGTTTGGAAAACCTTATGCATATGCATTCAACATTGGGCTCTGTTTTTAAATTATTGTTATATTGATTACGATGTTATATATTTATAGATGTGTTATTTTTATGTTATATATAAATATAAGTATATAAGTTTTATAAGTATATTTGGTCTTGAGGCATGAGTATAGCAGCTCAATCATTTGTTGGAGACAGCTAATTCACTAAAGGTGGTTCATCTTCTTTATATAAGCAAACAAAGCTAGTTGCTAAGTCGAGAAAAGCTATGTCTTCGCATATATTTGGATAAGATAACATAAGCGCTTTTAAACATAAGGTGGCAACATTTAGAAAACATGACTTAAGAGGATGAGAAACTTAGATAAAACAAAAATATAGTCAACCAAAGAATGTGACGACACTAGATAGCTCAGAACGACAATTTTAGGCTCCAAAATTGAATTAAACCAAAATTTTGGAGGGTCATTGTTGCAACGACAAAAGTGGATCACAAAAGAAGCATAATATAAACATCGATATCTCCAAATGGAATAACAATAAGGCTATGGAATTGATAAAAGTCAAGGTATTGAACCTAAGTTCCATTTTATTCCTGGTAAGACATGTGAAATTTGGACAAAATCCTTACCTTCTCGTGATCCCATCAAATATCCCAGTACGCTCATCAATTGTAGACCTTGAAAACCACTTCCTAAGAGTCATGTATTGATATAGTGGCTGAATTTGTGCATAAATTATGTATATGTGCATCTTCCATATATGCACAACTTTCGTATATTTTCATCTACCATATATGTGCATATATTTTGTATATGCACATATCTAGAAGTCGTGCATATAAAATAGATGTGTATATACAAAAGATATTCGCATACAAAAGTTACACATATATGGAGGATATGCACATATACAAAAGTGGGGCATATACGGAAGATATGTGCATATATAGAAGATATGTGCATATACAAAAGATATGTTTATCTAAAGGTTGGCGTATATGCATATTACGGAAGTTGGGCACAACTTCTATATATGTGCATATACAGAAATTGTGCATAGACGGAATATATGTGTATATATCGAAGTTGGACATATACGGAAGATATGTAAATATGCAGAAGTCATGCATATATGGAAGAAGATATGCATATCATCTATATATTCACAACTTATGTATATGCACATCTTCCGTATATGTTCATCTATTGTATATGTATAACTTCCATATATGTGCATATATAGAAGTTGTTCACAACTTCAACCTCCGTATATGCACTAGTTCCATATATGCGCAATTTTCATAAATGTGCATATATGCAAGTTGCACATATACAGAAGATATGTGTGTATCGTATATGTGCATGTATTTTTTATACGGACAACTTTCGTATATGTGCATATATGAAATTTACGCATATATAAAAGTTGCACATATATGGAAGATATGCCCATATATAGAAGTTGCGCATATATGGAGACTTTGTATATAAAGAGATTGAAGTTGTGCACAACTTTTGCATATGTGCGTGGAAGTTGTGCATACACTTTAATTGCACATATACATAAGTTACGCATATACGGACAATCCACATATCTTCCATATATGCACAACTTTCGCATATGTGCAACTTCCGTATATGTGAATATCTTCTATACCGGTGCAAATTTCGTATATGCATATATCTTCCATATGTACACAACTTTTGTATATTTTCATATCTTCTTAACAAAAGTTAGTTAGGAAATATCTAAGTTGGGAACTTTGAAAATTTTAACAACATAAGTGTTCCCAATAGAAATATCACTTGATTTTGGGTAATTTACTCATCAGGAAACTGACTTATAGGTATAATAGCCTAAATTTACCTGAAATTCTAGCTCCAATAAACTATCTTCCCTACCCACTATGGCTTCTTTTCTTTCTCAACAACAAGCTCTAATTTTCCTCCCCTTTTCCAAGCTGTAAAATCTACCCTATTTTTCCATTTGAGTATCCTTTTATTTCATGCATGTTTGACTCTTTGAATTCTCCTAAAAGTGATTTTACTTATCTAATAGTACCAAGAATAGGTGAGATGTCTTTCCCACCAACCTCGTACATGTATACCATGATTTGGTTTTGAATAGTAAAAAAGAGAAATAGAAGATTCATTACAAAAAAAGTTAGAAAGGAGACCTTGGATTATTAGGCATGTAAAATCCCCTTTGACAACCTTATCTTCTTCTCTTGTGGAATCATAACCCCCCAACATTATCGTACAAATCATATCTTAGCTAACAATGTATTATGATTAGTGATTCTAATGTGAAATTTAGATATTATGGTCTTCATCCATACTACTTGACTCATAGCCTTAATAATATATGCAGAATTACATTACAATTTCATGGAGATAAAAACTATGGTGTTACAAATGAGTGTTTTCTTTTAATACAAGTTAAAGGTGCAATAAAATACATATTCA
Organism: Pinus taeda; assembly: GCA_000404065.3. NCBI lineage: Eukaryota > Viridiplantae > Streptophyta > Pinopsida > Pinales > Pinaceae > Pinus > Pinus taeda. The sequence goes on along the minus strand of APFE031048988.1, from coordinate 2,125 downwards.
AATAGAATATCACAAGAAATAAAAATTCAACAATAAGTACTTGTTATGGGACGTAATGTTGGAACATAAATCCTACTTATTATTCTTATGTATTACATTGTTAAATGAAGCCAGTATGTACACAACCTATGAGTTTATGTTGTTCATAAGTCATACATGTATCATATGTAGGTTGTTGATGAGTCATACATGTGTCATACATATAGGAAGTGTGATTAGGAATGTATTAAAGTCGATTTGACTATCCTAGACAATAAACTTAGACAAATACATTCTTGTGTTAATAATTAGGAAAAATAAATAAATATTTGGTAATTTTTAATATTAGATGTGCATGAGAGGTAAGCATTTCATTAGAGAAATACATTCTTGTGTTAATAATTAGAAAAATTAAAGAAATAGTTAGTAATTGGAAATATAAAATGTGCATAAGAGGTAAGTCCAAAGTGTTCCATTAATAACTTTGAATATATTACTCCACCATCTGACTTATATTAAATTATTAAATTCATAAATTTTAATTTGATTAAATT
>APFE031048987.1:31542-59635 GCA_000404065.3 Pinus taeda | reverse complement strand
CCCTCATTGATGGATATAAATACAGGAAAAGTTGGAGAGAATTTCATCACAACACAACTCACATCTTCCTCTCTCATCCTAAAGAGTACGAGCTACCTGGAGGACAAATTTCAGCCACACGTGGGAAGGATGAAGAGGACAGACCGTACGGCTGAGCTATAGTACGATTTTCTGCTGCTAGGGTTTCGCAGAAGTTTGACCAGCGTTGACTTTGGTCAACACTTGGTCCAATCAAGCTGAAAACTTGTGGGAGGTTCGATTTTGAAGGCCTTACTACCTGGCACAAAAATCGAGGTCAAAGGGTTGACCATTTTGCTGCTGCGTTGACTTTTAGCTTGCTGCCCCTGCGTTGACTTTTCAGGACAGCGTTGACTTTTGTAGAATTGACTTGGGTTGACTCATCTACTGATTGGAGGGTTGTTGTGACACATCTGGGCTGGCTGACCAAAGGAGACTTTGCTGGTTGAAGCATCCTGTTGACCGCCGAAACGAACACACACATTTTCCCTGTTTCTGATTTGTCTTCTGTAAGATCTGCTTATATGTTCTATCTGCGTTTTGCTTAACTACTTGTGATTGCTGTGAGAAAAGTGAAATTTCTCTTAGCATAGAACATCTTCAAAACTTTACAATATTCTTATATAGTTATTAGTTCTCCTTTTCCTGATCTATCTTCTTCTTTCATCAAGATAAATGCCAAACAATAAAATCACAAGGGACACAGAATGTAGGCACACTGCTAGGGAAAAACCCCTAGGTAGGGAAAAACCTAGTCAAGAACTCTTCCTTCAGTAGATTCAAATCAAAGTGAGATAATCCTAGACCTTTTACAGACTTCTATTCAACCATCAAGCCAGCCTCCCATATCAGACTTTCAACAATATCATCTCTTCAACAAGAATTTCGATCTTCTCTGCAATCCTAATGTTCAGCCGGCAACTTCGGTCCTGTAGTATCTGAACTTTGAAGTGTGCCCTGAGATTTCGATCCCCCTCCAATTTATTCATAAATCCTTTACATGTGACAGAAATTCCTTCACATGACCTCCTTTCTTACTCCTTTTGTCTTCGCATCCCTTCCTTCACAAGTCGAATTACAGAATGAACTTCAGTGTTGTCTATTCTCAAATAAGTCGACTTCATTTGCTATATATAGTGGTTGGAGTTTAATCTTTTGAGGTCAACATGAGCTCCTTGAAGCTGACTTGATGTCTTTGATGTGTAGGAGGCCGACTTGATGGAGAAGTGGTTTACATGACCAAAAATAATAATTCGTCCTTGACTTTAAGGAGCCCAAGAAGGGTCTCTTACAAAAATAACTTTGACTTTGACTCAACAATAATCCTAGAGCACTCAATGGGTGCTTTGACCTATTGACTATTGACCCAAGCATGAAACCCATGCTTTAATAGGTCAATTCAATAAAAATAAAAATTTCTTTTGACAAATATATTACATCAAGACTCAAGTACAATTATGAAGGTTGACACTAGTTACATTCTTCAACATTCTTAATATAATATCGTGTTATTGTGTGGATCTTGTTGATTTTTGTAACTATGGTCAGCCTTCATAATGTATAATTGAGTCATTAACGTATTTACAAGCATGTTCTTCATTCCAGAATCAAAAGGGTAATTTTTAAAAGACAAGTTTTTCATGTCAGTTGTGAAAAAGAAAATTTGAATCTTTTAAAAAAGGATTTTTGTCCTCCCCCTAGTCAAGTCAGCCCTTCAAATGCTCAGGTCAGTGCCAGCAAAAGACACACCCATTCGACCTCAAGCAAAGACTATAAGTATATATATCATTTCGTCCTCCTCCAAGGCCAGGCAACCTCACATCTTCTGAGGCATTTCAGATGGTCTGAGGCAAGCATTTCAGATGGTCTGAGGCAAACATTTTGTATGGTCTGAGGCAAGTATTCGGAGGTCTGTGGCAAGCTAATGTCTGAGGTCAGCAAGAATTATAGCACTCTCTGAAAAAGGCCGAATCTCTGTGGAAACCCTTTATTGAAGAACTAATATATGTCTCTCTGTGGAAACCCTTTATTGAAGAATTAATATATGTCTCTGTGTGAGCCGCAATTCTGTCTCTGTAATGAATGAATTTATATGGAAGGATTGAGCTCTATGGCAGAATCTTGTGGACAGATGACTTCACTAGGAGGGTGAACCATGGACTAGGTTTGACCTAGTGATTGACTAAGATGTGTCTCTGTTGAACTGAAGATTTCTCTATCGAAAAGGTTGTTGGGTTTTCCCAAGGTAAAATAAGGTGTTCTTGTGTGGCTATCTCTTTGTGATCTTAATGGCATATTGTTTTATTGTTGAAGTTCCCGGTGTAATTGATTTATGATAATCAATAAATGTAAGATAAGATTAATCTAAGAAACAATCACAAGAATCAATGATCAGTTTGGAGAACTACTGAAAAATAAACATGCGATCCGAGCATGGGTAAAAGAGCAGCCTCTAAAGGGAAGCTTAGATCTTCCCTATATTCAATGTCTTAAAAGACCCTGGTCTGAAATTCTTGAGAGATCCAAATGCCTCAGAAGGCCGAATTTCAGTGGACCAAACCTTTGTTTGAAAAGCCTTAGGAAAGAATCTCAGAAAGCCCTAACCCTGAGTCCAATAAGGAGGATCAAAATCTTGATGAAGTAAGTATCAATCTCAGAGTTCGAGACAAGGAAAAACCTCAGAATTATTTTGAAGAAAGGCCTCAAAATCTTATGCTCTTCAAGCAGGCCGAAGATTATCTCAAGTCTCATATTTTTCATAATCTACTCCTAAACCTGAGAATAGGCCGAAATCTCTTATAGATTGAAGTCATAAGTCTTGTCTCAGTGGGCCGAAGAGGCCTCAAAGTAGATTACACAAGACTGAAAGTCAGTTCCTCAGACCAAAGTTATTTCAGAAGGTTCAGAAAGCCTGAAAACCTTAGTAAGATTGGCAAAATCAGTCTTAATCGATTGCTTCAGAAAGGCGAGGTTGCAAGAAGCTCAAATCCAACAGTGAGAATTCTATGCCTCAAGGTCGAAAGTTTCTCAAGAAGGTTCAGATGCAAGATCAAGAGAAGTGTTGCCATGAAATTCGAAGTTCAGCAGAACAAAAAGAAGGTTGTCTCAATCCAAGGTTTGATGCCTACCACAAAGTATGTATCATGATTCAATGGTCATTTGGATCAAATGGTTGACAGCTTTGAATATGCTCGTGGAAATAGTCTTGCACCAAAGTGATAGAAATATAGTTAAGGTTCTGATCTGTCCAAGAAGTAGAAATAGATTCAAGATATTACCATCAAAGGATCTTGTTTGCTTGTCTCAATTGGCAAAGTAAAAATCTCAGAGTAAACCTTGAAAAAGAACAACTGCTTCAATGCTTAAAGGAACCGAGCCCTTAAATCCGATCTGATGTCTTTGTCTGAAGTATCTTCCAATGGCTACTGGAATACGTGCTATGCAAAGCATATTACAAATTGGAGGATTCGAGGCCTGGAAATGAAGTCTTACCAGCAAGGCTATGATTCTGAAGTTTGAAGAAGTCACAATCTCACATATAATCCTTGTTAAATTTGCCTACTGATCTGAAGAAGAAAAATTTATCTTAACTTTTCAAAGAATCAAATGACAGTAGAACAAATTTATGTTGTGATCAAAAGCAGAGTATTACAAGCTTGAAAAGTTGTGTGTATTGTAAAGGACCCTGGAAAGATACATTGTGACTTATATGAGATAGGAATGTCCAACCCTGGAATATATTCCTTAAGCAGTCAAAAACTCGAGTAAGGATTATGAAGCGAACAAAGTTCCTTCTTCAGATTAATTACTCCAGAAGACTTGGAATATGAAGATATCCATTAAGGATACAAATATTATATATTAAAATGTATGAAAAATGATACAAATGAGAGTGAGAGGTCTGCTTATATACTATGCAGGTGCCTCTTCATGGAGAGTCATGTCTCATTTAGACATGACTCTTCAACCTAATTGCTAATTAACTAATCATTATTAATTATTATCATTTACATTATTTCCTATATGTTTATTCATAACATTGCCTTCCTCCTCAAAAAGCTTTATCCTCAAAGCTTGTCAATGAAAAAGGCTTGATCTCTTTTTCAGTTTCGAATGTCTTCTCATCTCCAAATAGTCATCTTCGTCGATACAAGTTGATATGATCTTCTAAGTTACAAACAAAATTGTTGCACTGAGAAGAGATCAGCCCATCCTAGATTAATCTTCTGTGGAATATTCTGATCACTGGAATTTTGTAACGACTTGTCATCATAGGACTGAATTGAGGTTACATCACTATTCTCTGGAACATCAGTTTGTTGTTTTTGTTCTGAATGGTCTCGATACGTAGCTTGGTTGAGTTGTCTACTCTCATGATTCGGATATTGTTAAATTGGCAACTAGGGCCAAACTCCATTGGCAAGTATGAGAGCAGAGATCCGCACTGCTGGAAGGCGTAATACAGATTTCGGATTGATATCCGTGTTTCGGATGGACACAAGATATTCATGATAAGGTGCAGGCGTAGTATTAAAATAAGATTAAAGTCTCAAAAGGAGTAGTAAGTCTCGGCATTTAAATAATATACCTATCTCAGATGGATGAAGTATTATAAACTTCGGATAACGACATTCTCTGCATAGTCACAATTCTGGTGAGAACAATCCCGATGGATCTATCTCACAGCAGTCAAGGTATATGTATATCCTCACTGTAGATATCACAATAATCCTGGAGGCACAATCTCGGTCCCAGCATATGTATGTTATATATATTCACATTATAAAGAGGTCAGAAAGGACAATGTATGAATTCAGATTACTGTAGATGACAGCATGATTGTGTAGTTTGAGACTGTGTGGAGGATTCCAGAACTATAGCCTAGTTGCTTTGCTAGGTTGTAAGCCATAGCAAGCAGCTAAGGCTGATACGCATATCGTTGTATAATGAAGCAACAAAAGGATAGTGTTGCAGCATGATGAAGCAACGAGAAGTTATAACAGCAGCATGATGGGCACATTAGCAACGGCAGCATGATGATGAGAGCACGAGCAGCTCGGTCATCAAGGTTCAACACACTGTGATGGTACAGCAAGATGCTACATGGCAAGGTGCAGCAAATGATCGAGAGGCAGCTCTATGATAGGTGAAGGAGTCACCATAGAGAATCAGTTGAAGCAATATGTCTTCAACTGATCTCATGCAAATATCAAAAGTTAAAGTGTTGACTTCTATTGTAAATGTACTATCTCTCTCACTTTCTCTGCTGAACTTTGAAGAACATAAAAGAAGAATTGATCAAGGGTTTCCCCACATTGTGGGGTTTGTCCCTGGCTAGCACCACATCCTGTGTCCTCTTGTCTTGGCTTGTCTTCTGCGATTTATATTTATGTTCTATTTTCAGTTTACTTTAATGCTGATGTGATTGTTAATTTGGAAAATTGAAATAAATTGCTCTAGCATAAAACATACCTAAAATTAACACGGGATCAGAGTTGAGATGAAGACTATGCCCAAGCAAGAGTAAAAGAACAATCACCAAAGACAATAAGGACAAGACAAAAGGATCAATGGGTTCCACATCTCTCTTCTAAGTTCACAAAGGGTGAGATCGAAGCAGAGCATATTATCGGAATGGCGTAGCGGAAGTTTCTGATGGCCCGTCTAAAGATCACTTCATTGGGAAGTTTGGATCTAAGGGTGGAAGGAAAGGCGGATGCCTTGGTTGTAATAAGTTCGGTCGTTATGCGAAGGAGTGTCTGAATGGCAGAGGCACATCTCTTGATGAAGATAACAATCATTCCAGGGACATCTTCAATGATCAAAGGAATGACTGGTAATGCAAGTCATCAAGGAAATGATCGACTCTTCTAAGAAAGCAAGGAACCCCAGAATCTCTTTTATGTACTTGATCGCAAGAAGAACCTAGTCTCCATCTCGGAAATGGAAGTCAAAGGTTTCAGGGTGGGATTCATAGATGGAAAGTTACGTGTTTAGAAATAAAATTTTCAAAGATGTTTTTGAGTTCAAGGTTGTATCAATTTACAGGAAGTCCACTAGGGACCATGTCCATTAACACATAGCATTGGAGGTCTGTGAGTCAGATGGTGACAGGGAAGCCTAAATTCAAAAAGATCATGAAAGTACATGTCTGAGATGTACTGAAGGAAAATGTTACAACGGGACCATTCCCCTCATGTAGCAAGTCCACAGGTCTGGAACAACCTGAGGGGTTTGAGATTGATAATCAGGAACCTCACATATGTAGGTGGAAGAAAGCCCTCTATGGCTTGAAGCAAAACACCCCAAGCATAGTATGAGAGGATCGATCACTGGCTGGCCAAGATTCACTAGGAGTGAAATGGATCCAAACCATCTGAAGGTTGTGGATGATAGACCTCTCATACCAGCACCTTATGAGGACGACCTACTTCTAACAGGTGCAAACCCTCTCAGAAGTAAGAGGGAGTTGAATTCCAGATGTGGAATGGTGAACTGCAAGCTTGTGACTACCTCGACAATCTTAACTTTTAGAAGTTATATGGTAGTGATGTCGGACCAGATTTGGGAAATGCCTCTAAATCTCATTCGCGTTGATGTTCTTGGTGAACTTCCATCCGGACATATGTTTTACAGTTAGCATGGTGAGCTCATATTTGGTTGAGCCTCAGTGGATTGGTGCCAAGAATCTTATGAGATATCTTCGGGGCACAATCTCTTATGGATTGAGATACACTGCCAGAAATATGAAAACTGCATGATTATTCGAATGTTGACTGGGCAGGCAATGTGGAGGATCATTAGAGCACTTCTCAGTGCTAGTTCTCTTTGGATTCAGCTTAGATATCATGGATGCGCAGGAAGCAAAAGTCGGTTGTTATAAGTACCGCCGAGACCGGATACAAAACTACGAGTATGACCTCGTATGAAGTTGCCTGGTTGTGGAAACTCTTCAGGGAGTACACATGATGAATACCATTGTGATTCTCTGTGACAACCAGAGGTGGGATTCGATTATTGAGAAATCTCGTATTCAATGATTGCTCTAGCAAATAGACATCTGATACTGCCTTATCTGGGATATGGTAAGTCAATGACCAAGGAGGCTCCATCGCATTGAGATGATGTACAGGTCGCTACACTTTGTCAGAGCCCCGAAGGAAGATCAAATTTGTGATTTTCCCAAACAACTTGGAGTCGTCGAGAGACCCTTGTAAAAGGGTCCTGCATGGTGCATACATTGAGCTCTGGGAGCTTTGGGGGCTTGCGGTTCTTACTGGAGCAACATACGACCACAGGGTGACTCACCCTCCCCTGGTGGTGCACACTTAGACAAGATGATTCGCTCTCTTGTGGGACAGGATGATTCGCTCTCCTTCAACAAGATGATTCGCTCTCTTGTGGGACAAGATGATTCGCTCTCTTGTGGGACAGGATGATTCGCTCTCCTGTGTAGCAGGATGACTAGTTCTCCTGTGAGGACAAGATTGATTAGTTCTCCTGTCGAGGCATCCTACCCATGTAGTCTGGGACTCATGGGAAGTACCTCTCATCTGATCAATGAGCAGGGAAATGAGGATAGGGACCATAGTAGTATCGATGGACGCATCGTTATATCTACCATACTCCCTATGCTAGGATGACCCTCATTGATCTGGGATCAATGATACTGGTCTGGGACCAATTGCAGGAGTTGTACCCACTATGACGCTGACTTAGGGTCGGTTGAGACTGTCTGGTACCAGTGGTACATACTCTAAGACTAACTTTGGGTCAGTGGAGGACTAATCTGGGACCAGTGAGAGTGGTACATACTATGATGCTGACTTCAGGTCGGTTGAGACTGGTCTAGGACATATGGATCAATGGATGGAGGGAGTGTTAAATTGGCAACTAGGGCCAAACTCCATCTGGGTCATCTTATTTATGGCAGATGATATTTTTATTGGATCCCTCTCATCGAAAGGTGCAGAATTGATCTAAACATCATCCGATTCTGATAAGTATTTATGAAGTTATAAATTTATTCATGTTATGGACAAATTGTTAAGTCGGCCAGCATCTTATGTAGGCTAAAAAGCCCAACAGACGTGTCTATTCAACCTCTACGCTTTAGTATAAATTGGCAAGGACTTGAAGTCATTTGAACACATTCTTGAGGTGATCTCCTCTCCACATCTTAGGTTTTTGGAGAAGGAGAGACACAAAAAGAATACGCTGGCCTAGTTTGATGATGCCCTAATCCAACGCAGTTTTTGGAGACCTTATACGCTATACGTTGTACATGGATTACACGTATTTCATGAAGACATAACGTGATGCCCTAATCTGCTACCCTAAGCCGCAGTCAAAGGTGAAAGATGAGCTGTAGTAAGCCGCAGCAAAACGCAGTCAATAAAGAGGCCTTTATACGTTGTTCATGGAGACAGTTATACGCAGATATGGAAACACCTTAAAAGTTGTTCTAGCCACAGTGAGGAATGTTGAGGGCTGCAGTCATGATAATCTACAGTCAAGTCATGAGGAAGCCGCAGGCATTTTCGGTGAAGGTCTTCAGTGCACCTCGTGGGCTTTTGGGACAATCAAGCTAGATCTTGGTTGAAGAAGGAACTTCGGATGAGTATGAGAGCAAAGATCCGCACTGCTGGAAGGCGTAATACAGATTTCGGATGGATATCCGTGTTTCGGATGGACACAAGATATCCATGATAAGGTGCAGACATAGTATTAAAGTAAGATCAAAGTCTCAAAAGGAGCAGTAAGTCTCGACATTTAAATAATATACCTATCTCAAATGGATGAAGCATTATAAACTTCGGATAACGACATTCTCGGCATAGTCACAATTCTAGTGAGAAAAATCCCAATGGATCTATCTCACAGCAGTCAAGGTATATGTATATCCTCACTGTAGATATCACAATAATCCTGGAGGCACGATCTCAGTCTCAGCATATGTATGTTATATATATTCACGTTATAAAGAGGTCAGAAAGGACAATGTATGAATTCAGATTACTGTAGATGACAGCATGATTGTGTAGTTTGTGACTGTGTGGAGGATTCTGGATCTATAGCTTAGCTACTTTGCTAGGCTGTAAGCCATAGTAAGCAGCTAAGGCTGATACGCATATGGTTGTATAATGAAGCAACAGAAAGATAGTGTTGCAGCATGATGAAGCAACGAGAAGTTATAATAGCAGCATGATGGGCACATTAACAATGACAGCATGATGATGAGAGCATGAGCAGCTCAGTCATCAAGGTTCAACACACTGTGATGGTACAGCAAGGTGCTACACGGCGAGGTGCAAAAAACGATCGAGAGGCAGCTCTATGATAGGTGAAGGAGTCACCTTAGAGAATCAGTTGAAGCAATATGTCTTCAACTGATCTCATGCAAATATCAAAAGTCAAAGTATCGACTTCTATTGTAAATGTACTATCTCTCTCACTTTCTCTGTTGAACTTTGAAGAACATAAAAGAAGAATTGATCAAGGGTTTCCCCACATTGTGGGGTTTGTCCCTGGCTAGCGCCACATCTTGTGTCCTCTTGTCTTAGCTTGTCTTCTGCGATTTATATTTATGTTCTATCTACAGTTTACTTTAATGCTGATGTGATTGCTAATCTGGAAAATTGAAATAAATTGCTCTAGCATAGAACATACCTAAAATTAATAGATGTCGATAGGGAACCTTTCTGGTTTGACTTTCCCTTATTAGATGTGTGGAATTTTTTTTATTTCCTTCTAGTACTACAGTTTTTGAGTTAGGTGCATAATATTCGTTTGGAATTTTCATCATCTGGATTGTAACATGTGAATGTGTTTTTCCTTCCACTAATTGATCCTCTTCTTGAGTTCTGCTATTGACGGGTTCGGTATTAATTCCCTTATCTTCAACCTGGATTGTTACGTCTGGAGACTTTGATACTTCTTGAGTAAGTTTCTCTCGCTTGTCTTTAAGTGATCATCATCCTTTAAGCTTCTGATTTATTCTAATATTTTTTTACTAAGGTTCTTTAAATTTAAATTTTTCTCCTCTTGTTCGGATAGGTGCTTCTTGAGTTCCTTCTTTGTGAACTTAGTCTTCTTGACTTGTGCAATTAATTTTTCAACGTGGTCCTTGAGGCGAGAAATTTCTTCGTCCTTTTCCATTACTCGTTTGTAATGCATATCCGCAAGGTCTTCATATTCCTATTATAACGCTTCTTGTTTCGCTGAAGTTTGCTTATTTTGTCTCTCTTGATTTTCCAACTGCACTTTCTTGGTACACTGGATTACATCGTTTTGTAGGAGTGATGATGGACGTTCAACTTGCAATTTGGATTCCATTTTCTTTTTCTCCTCATTAAAATCTGCATGTTGTCACTTAAATATTGTCATTGATTTTTCTCTATCTCTTGCGATTGATTGTTTTTGTGCATCACTTAGAGATTCGACTAAGGTAAAAGTTTGTAACATTTTTTGCAAATCACATTTTGATTTCGGAATGGCTCTTGACAATTAGAATATCCCTCTGAACAAAACGAACATTTTGAAAAAAACAATTGCTTATACGTACCCCAATTATGGGATGTAAATTATTCTTTTTCTAAACGTCTTTCACTTAATTTGCACTTCTCTTCACTCTTTCTAAACGTTTTTTTTCCTTTGCGAAGGGTTGCGAAGTGTGAGATCTCGAATGGTGTCATGGTTGTAAAGGGTGGTGGATTGTGGAAAGGAACACTTGGTTTTTTATTCGTGATCAGCCAATCTATGTACAAATAAACTATATTGAGAGGAAGTATGCAAATTGGGATTGGGTTTACAAATAGCACGAACAACATATAGCAGCGAGGGAACTAAGACGGCTTAAGCAGAGATGACAAAGTTGGAAACAATAGTGTGTGGCTTGTGCGTGATTGTGGGAATCACTGGCAGCGCTGGTCAATGGTGACGAGGAGTAATGGTCACAGCAATGGTTGACTCTTTTTGAGAAAGTTTCAGCCATTAATCAAGTAGCGGCTCTTTGGGAGTCCATTTAGCGGTCGTTCTTATTGCTTCATTCATTGTTATTGACCGTTGTTGCCCTGCGTGGCAACCAAAGGCGACTAGAGATGGCTATATCGATGGAGGTTTGTTGCAGAAAGGATGGGTTGGCGTTGGTAGCACAAGTGGACGACGCAACTCTCAGTGAAATAGCTAAAGCGAATTGTTCCAGCTACCAAGGTCAACAGGTTTTTCTTTTCTTTTCTTTTTTTTAGTTTTGAGCTTTTTTTTATTATAATTTTCTTTCTATGCATAGTATATATTATATATATAGTATATATAAACTATATAATATATATTATATATAATAGTAGTAAGTGATATATATATATTAGTATTATCGTGAATATATATAGCTATATATAAGTAATATCCTATGAATGCGTTTTTGTTTGTAATAAATGTTTTTAATATATTACGGTTATTCTTGTCTTTGTTTATAGATTATTTCTTTGCGTCCAAATATAAGTTTATGGTTGGAGGCGTTTTTTTCTAGATTTTTTTTCCAATTTTTACTTCTCTTTTTCTTTATATATATTTTTAATCTTTTTTCATTATTATTAAATATTTATAACCCCTTTTTTCCCAATATATATCGACTTTCTTTTTTTTAATCAACAATTTCTTTTTTTTTAAATGGCCAAAGGCCTCTAACGAAATCAGTGATGGAGAAACTCCAAGCTTGCTGTAGTAAATGCTTCAATCACGACAGCAACAAGGTTGACGATTTTTATGGCCAAGGACCTAGATTAGAGAACAAGGCTTTGTGCAGCGGCGGAGCGACCAAAGGATCGAACGCCTCTGATACCAAATGAAGCAAACAAAGTTATTTCTTCAGATTAATTACTCCAGAAGACTTGGAATATGAAGATATCCATTGAAGATACAAATATTATATACTAAAATGTATGAAAAATGATACAAATCAGAGTGAGAGGTCTGCTTATATACTATGTAGGTGCCTCTTCATGGAGAGTCATGTCTCATTTAGATGTGACTCTTCAAGGTAATTACTAATTAACTAATCATTATTATTTATTATCATTTACATTATTTCCTATATATTTATTCATAACAGATTATGTGACTCCTACTCAGGCTCTGAAAGATTGAAGTACTTCTACCTGGAAATGTTGCATTTTTTGCAACATGTCTCTGCATCGTATAAAATCACTGGCATGACATCTTCAAGAACTATATCTATCTCATGACCTAGACACTCAACTTCTGAAATAGAAGAAAAGGGGATCATTGTCATAAAGCACATCTTAATAAATGAAGTTCACTTCAGTGAAAGAGAGGTTGAGTCACTCTTAAAGATCAAAACTCAAGACACTTGCAGATCTAGCAAGCCAAAGATTTAGAACCTATTGTTGCTAAGATCTAAACCTCTTAAAGAATTGATGCCATGTGTGTTACTACGGAAAATCTTACAGCTAATAAAATTCTTGAGTATTGAAATCTATCTTGATGAAATCTTCTGAAGAAGTTGAGCTACTTGGTTTGTTAAAATCAAGGATTATTGTTTAATGGATTTAATCACATGCGTAAATCGAGTCTAGGGTTTTGGATATCTAGGGTTGGGATTGGATTTAGATTAGAGGTTTCCACTAAAAATAGAAACCCTAGCCCTTGCAAGGAAGGAACGGTGATGACGTGAATGAAACTAATAAATTTACAAATGGTTGCAAGAAGATTAAAGATCAAGAGGGAGCTGACATTCTTCTCAAAAGATAAGAACTCTATATCTCTCTTACTTGATTATTGCTATTGTTGTTGTTTTTTTTACTAGTAATTAGTCTTTTGTCCTTAAATTCTTTGCTTGGTAATGATTGTTCTTCCTTGGTCTCCTAGTGAGGATTGCAGGTACATAATGAAGATTGTCAGAGCTTTGGTCGCAGGTGGAAGAACAAAGAAAAGATATGACAAGGGGATTCTCCTAGAAATAGGAACTTGTGATGAGAGATGAGATTTGGACTCTGAGGGAGCAAACAGATCAACAAGATTGAGGAATGACTTGATCTATGATCGAAAAGAAGTCAATGGTGACTTCCAAGATGAATTATGCAGTAAATGGCAACTTGAAGAAAAATACAAGGCAAAGGATTACCTCAGTAAGAGGGAGAAAGCTATGACATAACATCATGTCAGATTGATCCCTATATTATATATATATATATATATATATATGATTTATTTTTCTGACAAAAGCACAAGAGTTCATGTGTCAGAGGGAGCAGCATTGACCAAAAGGAGGAAGTAGGTAGTGAAGGCTTTCTTAGGAGCCCTTGCCTTAGTTTTAGAGGGATTTGATCTTTGGATTCAAAGTGAAGATAGTTGATGCACTCTAATAGCATCAGTGGCAAAGGGAGCATTTAGGATTGCCATGACATTCGATCGACCCTTTCTTCATCAAAGGGGGTCATATAAATAGAGTAAAACAATACGGTATTAAATTAAGATTGTTATTATTTATCAACTATTTTTTTATTGATTTCAAAGACCTTAGGGGCTTTTCAAAATGTATGCTTTTCTTCAACCATCCTATATGTTATGTATTTCTATATGCATGTTCAATTTTAGCTGAACACAAAATCTAAGCTTAATGAATTGTTTCCTGGCTTATGAATGTTAGAATACTTATTTAAATTCTATAATTAAAATAAGTATTATGTGCTTAATCATTGATTTAGATGTGGATTATCTCTATCTTTTGAATTGATTATCATTCTATCTAATGTTCATTCTTTCAAATTAAGTTTTAGATTATCACCAAATACATTAAGTAGTTCTTATATTTATTTAAAGTGGGATTTAATGCTTACACTTTATATTATGGAATAAACATACACAAAATCTATTTTACCTTCCTTGTGTTTGCATTGGAGTAAATTTTACTAGGTGGCCTAATTGAGCCCACATATAAGTTGAAAGAAAATACACCCAGGTAGGGTAACCTGAAAGAAGCCAAGATGATAGATCAAGCAGATCAGCTCAACATGTGTTGAAGTACAAGCATGGTACAATTCCTCATGGCATAATCAGTTATGGGTTATGACTCAAACAATGATGTACAGTTGCAGGGGTATACAAAGGCAAGAAGTGCAAATGACAGGAAGACTCTACTTTGATTTCTTGAACAAGTAGGAAGCAGAAATCTGTGGCACTCAGCACTATAGACGCGGAATGTATCACAACCAGTGAAGATCATTCTAAAGCAATGTAGCTTTGGACGCTGCAAGGATTCACAAATTCAAATTGGGTAAAGGAGTGTTGAAGACAAAATGATTTTGTATATTGCTTCAATTTGGGCTCCCATCTCGTGGATGAGCAAGAAGCAGACATATATTGCACTCAAAGGCTGAGTATGTTGCAACTTTAAAGGCGAGTTGTGAAGCAGTATGGCTCCTGCTTGCAAGATTGGTTGATCAAGCGCAGATGACAGCATGATGATAGGTCAAGGCACACCTTGACGATCTAGTACCAAAACATGGTACAGGAAGAGAGCAGTATGGCTCTAGTATTATCAAGCAAATTGTCCCAGGACAGGCTTGTCTCTCTCAGCAAGGAGTGATGAGACAACAACATCAGAGGCCAATCATGGTCCTATACCTCTCAGTGAGAGAATATTGATATGATAGTATCATGGACAGTCATTCTCCTTGTGTCAAGTACGTTGAACAAATTAGGAAGAACGGTCCAAATGACCCAAATTATTTCCCAGATAGGGTTGAGAGAGGTCTAGACCTAGATTACTCCCCAGGTAGGGTTGAGTGAGGTCTATCATAATCAGGGTCAGTCTCTCCAAATTGGATGAGGAGCTCATTAGCATCGGGCCCAGTTGCTTAGTTGAGTGTAGCCTCTGGAGTTTTCACCACGAGTAAGATTAACCAGGATGGGTGAACCAAGACTAGTCTAGGTCTGGAGTACCAACTAGTTGGGTCAGTGGTATCGACCAGAGTTATTATGACTAGTTGATGCTAAATGATATAACACATGTCAAGAGTACCGACTAGTTGGGTCAATGGTACCGACCAGTTGTCACATGCCACGTGTCAGGAGTACCAACAAGTTGGGTCAGTGGTACCGACCGGTTGTGGCATGCCACGTGTCAAGAGTACCGACCAGATGGGTTAGTGGTACCAACTAGTTGTGGCTACTAGTTGATGCTGATAGTGTGTCCGAGACTCCAACTAGTTGATGTTGATATTGATGATGATGTTGATGTTAGAGATGCCTACTAGTTGATGCTAACAATGAGTCAAAGATTCCAACTAGTAAATGTT
Organism: Pinus taeda; assembly: GCA_000404065.3. Lineage (NCBI taxonomy): Eukaryota > Viridiplantae > Streptophyta > Pinopsida > Pinales > Pinaceae > Pinus > Pinus taeda. The sequence continues at coordinate 44,300 of APFE031048987.1, read as the reverse complement.
GATGAGATGATGTTGATGATTCATGTTGATGATTCATGTTCGAGATGTTGGCGAGATGATGATGATAATGTCATAGATAATGAATCCATACAGGGGAGGAGAGTTTTAGATAGAGGAGGAATGACCTGTTATAGTGTTTTGTAAACCCAACATTTCGGACTACTAAGTGAGTCCATCATCAAGGGATGCGTCAATAGATATTCTAAAGATATTAATGATGTATCCATGAGCTATATTTTAGGTTATATATATATGTTATGAAAGAAATAATCTAAGAAATTAGGTCGTCCATTATCCATTTAGTTTGTTAATATTCAGATTTTTATTTTTATTATTTATTTTTTTTTTTAATTAATGAAATAGTTTATTAATTATTAATTGTTTAGTTAATAATTAATTTGTTAATTAATTGTTTTAGTTAATTATTCATTTGTTTTTAATTAATTAAATAATTTTTTTAAATAAGTTCAATTATAACTATTAATTGTGAATTGTTTAATTATTTCCCTACTATATAAATTAATTTTGTTTTTTATTATTGTTTAGTAATTATTCAATTGTGTTAATTAATTAAATAATTGTTTAAATAATTTCAATTAACTATTAATTATAAATTTGGTTTTAATTTTGTCCCTATTAATTATTAGGAAATATTAACCAAATTATAATTAATATTATATTGAAATTATTTAACCAAATTATTTAATTAATTGAACAAATTGAATAATTAACTTAAACAATTGTTTAACAAATAATTATTTAACTAAACAAATTAATAATTAATAAACTAATTCATTAATTAAATGAGATAAATAATAAAAATAAAAATCTGAATATCAACCAACTAAATGGATAATGGACAACCTAATTTCTTAGATTATTTCTTTCCTAACATATATATATATATATAACCTAAAATATAGCTCATGGATACAACTTAATATCTTTAGAAAATCTATTGACGCATCCCATGATAATGAACTCACTTAGTAGTTTGAAACATTGGATTTACAAAATTCTATAACAGGTCATTCCTCCTCTATCTAAAATGTCATAGATGTTGACTTACCCTCTGTCAGAGACGCTGACAAGGTTGATGATGATTTTGTTATAACTTTTTCTTAGAGAAAATCTATGAACATGAGAACATCTAGATAGTCATTAAGAATACCTCCCTAGTTAAGAGGGAGTATTGATTTTTGTAACTATGGTCGGTCTTCATAATGTATAATTGAGTCCTTAATGTATTTACAAGCATGTTCTTCATGCTACAATCAAAAGGGAAATTTTAAAAAGATATGTTCTTCATGTTAGTTGTGGAAAAGAAAATTTGAATCTTTTGAAAAAAGGATTTTTTGCCTCCTCATAGTCAAGTCGGCCTTTCAAATGCTCAGGTCGGCTCCAACAAAAGACACACCCATTCGACCTCAAGAAAAGAATATGAATATATATCATTTCGTCCTCGTCCAAGGCTTGGCAAGCTTACAAGTTACATCTTCTGAGGCATTTCGGATGGTCTGAGGCAAGCATTTCAGATGGTCTGAGGAAAACATTTTGTATTGTCTAAGGCAAGTATTCGGAGGTTTGTGGCAAGCTGATATGTCTGAGGTCAGCAAGAATGATAGCACTCTCTAAAGAAGTTCAAACCTCTAAGGAAACTTTTTATTGAAGAACGAATATATGTCTCTATGTGTGAGCTGAAATTCTATCTCTGTAATTAACAAATTTATATGGAAGGATTGAGCTCCATGGTATAATCCTATGGGCAGATGACTTGACTAGGAGGGTGGACCATGGACCAGGTTTGACCTACTTATTGACTAAGGTGTGCCTCTCTTGACTTGAAGATTTCTCTATTGTAAAGGTTGTTGGGTTTTCCCATGGTAAAATAATGTGTTCTTGTGTGGTTGTCCCTTTGTTATCTTAGTGGCATATTGTTTTATTGTTGAAGTTCTCTCTATATTTGATTTATGATGATCAATAAGTGTAAGATAAAACTAATCTAAGAAACAACCATAAAAATAACTAATGAAAATCAACACATCTATTGTTAAATTTTCATCAATTGTTAACAGTAGAGCAATAGTAGATAGAACAATTATTCCAATGCACAATGAAAGATAGCCAAGAGACGAGAAAATATTTGGGCAATGACCAGGGAGAAACCCCACAAGGGGGAAATCCCTTTGCAAATCTTCTTCTATTAGATTGTCTTCAATTGTTTAGCAAAGTGAGTACATCATCCAAGAGTCCAAGTCAAACTTTGACTAGCCAATATCCAAAACAATATCCAATATTCAATCTTATGTCACATACCAATATAAAAATGATGAGGAAGAGTCAAATCTAGTCAATTGTTGAATCCACAAGAAGTCAACAGCAGTGAAATCATGGTCAAATATGCTTCAATTTAATTTGGTAAAATTCCAGTCAATACAGCCTCTTTTGCTGGTCAAGGATCAATCAAAACAACCCCAAAAACTTCGGTCAAACTTGCTCAATAGAGAGAGAAAAAGTACATCTCTGATCTACGGTCAACAGTAGTCAAACTCCTTAAAATGCCTTTGTTTTAGAGCCCAAAAATGTGGCCTGATGGGACAAACCTTCTCCAGGAAAATCGAAATCAAAAGTCTCCTTTTGACCCTTGGTCAACACTGGTCAAACTTCCACTGTAGAAAAGTCGACGTTGGACAAAGGTGGTCTAGCTGCTTCAGAATTTCATCCTTCTTCCTCGCTGAATTCGGCCTCCTTAATCAGATCCAAAACCCAAGAAAACAAGCCAAACCAAATTTCCAATCATCAAAAGTCAAAGATGCCAAAGAGAGAAGTCAAAGATGCCTACAATCCCTCGCACATGTGAAGAATAGAGTTGCCTTTAACCTGTACAAACCAAACAATTGAAGAGAGAAGAAGAATGTGTGTGATATGATGTCCAAATGAGGCATGAGGGCACTTATATTTATATGCAACTTGAGGGTTGCCATTTTGTCCATGAGATGTGTCATTTGACCCAAGGCTGACCTTGGCAATTTTGAATTTGGGCTTGACCTCAAAAATCGATTTCTCCTTGTCCGATTTGAGTGAACTTTAGGTCAATTTTGGTCCTCTCGAAAAGACGAATTCAATGCAATGATTATCTCCATCAAATGATTTGTCCAAAGTGGAATTTGAACCTAGTTGCATAATTTAACACTCCCTCTCAACTAGGGAGAATTCCACCTGCCAATATCTGACCATTGATCATCATATTATCCTGTTATCATGTACCAACTTTGCTTGTCTTTGCTTATCTCATGCTAAACATTCTTGAATCTAAAGAAGAAATGTTGCAGGGGAGCTCCAGCTACCACCTTGCCTTTATCACCATCAGGGAGACTTTGATGCCACCGGAATCATCATCATCATCCTCATTGGGGAGTCATAGCTACCACCCAGAACCAAAGACAATGGGTGAGACCAACCTACCCCAAGCGTAGGGATCACACTCTATCCCAAGTCCCTCAACCCATTAGCCAGATGGGAGAGGTTATCCCACAGAGTGGGCAATATGCTAACTGTAGCATACTCTGACTAGGGGAGATCCCATGTCTCAACATCCTATCGGTCAAAGGTCTCTCATCTCCAGGAGCCCTATAGCTCCATTCCTCAGCCTGGGAGCTCAACCACAGTTGAAGAGCACTGCTTAGTGTTCTTGATATGCCCAGGCCCTTATTCGAAAGGGTCATCTCAACTAGTCCACGCTGCTCTTTGAAGACCAAGAACTTCCCTTTTGGCAAAGCCTTGGTGAGGATATCAACTCTTTGGTCATCTATCGAAACATGGAGAGGTTTCACGGCTCCTCTCTACACCATGTCACAGATGAAATGATATCTAATCTCAATATGCTTGGACTTGTGAAACACAGGATTCTCTAGCAAACGAATCACATGCTTGTAGTCACAATAGATGATTGTCGTGTCCAAAACCTACTCAAATAGCTCTCCAAAGAGCTTCCTCAACCAAACTGCTTCATAACTCACCAGGTTGGCTGCAGTATATTTGGCCTCAGCAATGCTAAGGGCTACGGATTTTTGCTTCCTGCTCATCCCTGATATCATGGCAAATCCCAAACTAAAACAACATCTGGAAGTACTCTTCCTGTCGATAACACTAATAGCCCAATCTGCATCTGTATATCCATGTAGTCTAACATCTCCAATGGCATATCTCATTCCAAGGTTAATAGTCCCATGTAGGTATCTCAATACATGTAGGCATCTTCTTCAATTTTGGAAGTGCATCATAGTGTAGATGAGCAAGTCTTCGGTGCCACAACTCACATTGATGATTTGTATTATGGACCATAGCTAGAAGGGGTCTTCTAGTGACTCTATAGAGTCCTTCAAACCTTGATCCCAGTGTGAAGGAATTTCTCATATAAGATCCAACAGGCCAAGTGAGTAACTTTCCTTTGATGAATGCAACCCTCATTCCTTTATCCTCCAAGGCAGATATCGATACCAAATTCTTCTTCAATCCCGCACATACATCACATCATGAAGCAAAACAGATTCCCCAAAGTTCAAATGAAACTTGACAGAACCAAAGCCCTTTATGAGATGAGGGGTATTGTCACCAAGAATAATGTTCAAATTGGTCTCCCTCTCTACCAAATTAGAGACAACCTCCTTATATCCAGAGAAGTGATGAGAAGCACCACTATCAACCATCCAACTATCCCAAGAATCCAAAGGAGATGAACTACATAATGCGGAAATAAGAATATACTCAAATTGATTAGTAACATTACTTTCATACTTGGAGTTTCTAGACCTCTTTGGTGGACGATAGTTATCTTCACGATCATTGGGAGAGTCTCTTCTTCTTCTTTCATTTCCCCTTTCATCTCTTCCATCATCTCTTCTTTCATTCGACCTGTTGTTGTTATTGAAGCCACAATTATTGTTGTAAGACCTTGAAGAGTTTCATCTTAGCTTTAATTGTACCTTTCTTATACTTGGACTTGATAGCTTGAGAAGCATTTTTTGGTGGTGGTGAGATCTTTCCTTCCACGTACTCCAAGACATCATACTCATCTAAGGTGACATTGATCCTGGTCTTCCATGCTGCAAAGCTAAATAAGTCAACTAGCTTTTCATTATCCTTCAAATAAGAGGTAGACAATTTTACCAAAAGATTTTCCCTTGTGAAAAGGAAGTATTTTGGAGAAGATTACAATGTTTTTGGGAGCAGACTTTGAGCACACATATTTGTTAGTCCTTGGCCTTCCCTTTGAAGATATCCTTGAAGAAGTAGAAGAGCCCATTTGAAGAATAGTTGAAGCATCCCTTTGAAATCTTGTAAGTGGAGAAGTGAAGATTAAGAGCATGAGTGTGGATACTTCATTGAAGACCTATAGTTGTCTGTTCTATGCACTGTTGGAGATACATTGAAGTCTGTTCAGAGCAATACAACTACATTGAAGTGAAACCCTTTAAGGGCTTCGGAGACATCTTGATAGAGCATTAAAACAGTGTTTGAAGCAGTCTTGACAAAGATCTTTTGGAGAAGCATTGAGAGCATTTCTGAAGCAGTCTTGAGAGTAAATTTGAAGACTTGGTTGTTCGTCACTGTTGGAGCAAGCCTAGAGACCCTTGTGCAGACTTGTTGAAGTAAAAAAACCTAGTTAAAGCACTCTTGAAGATCTGCATTGGAGACTTGTTAAAACCATTATAGATATCTTTGAAACCTTCAAGACACTTTTAGAGCAGCATGATTGAAGGCCTCATGGAGTAACATTAGAGAAGATTGTTTGGGTATCATGAAAAGTCTTGGAGACACCTACTATGGTTACTAAAGTTGTCATTGATGAGCCAAGTGTTTTCGGAGATTAATTGAGTGCATTGTTGAAGGTGATCTTGAAGATATTATCAGGACTTGTTGAAGACTATAACGAAATCCCTGAAGCAGTATTCGTACCCATCTTGAAGAATTGAAGCAGAGGGTTGGAGCCCTAGAGGTTGGAGCCTCATAAAGTCAAGGTTGGAGCCTTGTGGAAGATAGGGTTGGATCCCTGATGATTAGAGCCTCGTAAAGACAAATTTGGATCCATAGAGGATTGGAGTCCCCAAGAAGACAAGATTGGAGCCTGAACCTAAGGAGAGAGTTAGAGCTCTAGAGGATTGGAGTCCTCAAGTAGACCAAGTTGGTGCTTGGTGACGCACGGGTTTGAGCCCTGAAGAATTATTGTACAAATTGAAATCAAATTATTGTAAAAGAAGATTGGAGTCCTCGTTGTTCTTATTAATAAAGTTGTTCTTTTATTATACATTTTGTGTTTTGTTTATAAGTGATCTTAACTGGCATAAAAATAACAATTGCAAAACCCCCCAGAATTTCCAACAAATACCATGTTGGGAAATCAATAGGCAAGTGAAAGTGATGATTTCTATTACTTGATAATTAGTTGTGAAATTACTATTGGCTTATTATCTACATTGCACGGGTTAGCAAACCCAGGGGTGGGATTCTCGAACCCGTCCCGGGTTCTCGTCCCCAAGTACCGCGTTCGAGTACAGGTTCTTCTAAAACGCACCCAAAAGAATCGGGTTCTTCAAGTAAGCATTGGGTTCTTCACAACCACAATTTGGGTTCTTTTGTCTAATTGGGTGTGCCAAACCCCGACAACGGGTCCATGGAACCCCAAAATTGGGAACATTAGGGTCAATTTTTTCCACTGATTTTGCTGTAATTATTTTCAAACTTGAACTTTTTACTTCTCTTTCTGTAGTTTCAACCTAGAGATGACCACTATAGATTCATTATGTAGGTCGAATTTCATTACTATTGTAGCTATGTTAAGGTCTTACTATTGTAGCTATGTAGCTGGAGTGCATGCTGACTGAAGATCGAAGTGATGTTGATGACATGGCTTGAGGAAGTCATTGTTCACTATTTTGAAATTTCCTACTTCATGTTTGGAGATGCCTTAAGGCAAATTTTGAATGTAGTATGACAATGGACATATACATGATTCTTATTAATATGTAAACTCCAATTTGCACTTGATATCAAACTAGAAATTTTGAAATTCCAATGTGAATGTTGAATGCTCAATGATGTGCATGTTTAAATCTTTAAAGTTTAAATCATAAATATTTTATTTTTGTTCTTTAAAGTTGGAAAATATACAAATTCATATATATTTTATAATTTATAAAATATAATTCTATGATATAATAATATACGCCTGACGAACCCATGCACCCTATTTCAAAAAGTGACGTACCCGTCCTCGTCCCCGAACCCATGTTTCCTGGAAACATAGCTTATTCTTATTACATGTGTACTTTTCTTTTCAAGTAATTACCAAAATACAAAAATATGAAGATCGCAAAGAACAAAAGACACAAGATATAGGCTCCAAGCCAGGGCAAAAAACCCACGAGGGGGAAAACCCAAAAAATCTCTTCTTCTTATAGAATCAGATCAAAATGAGATATCCAAGACCCAAGAATCCAACCTCCAAGAAGCCAAGTCAATCCCTTCAAATTCTTAGATCATCTTCAATAGAGAACTCGCATTATCTCAAATTATCTTCCATAGAAAACTCGCATTATCTCAGATTATCTTCCACAGAAAACTCGCATTATCCCAGGGATATAATCCAAGAAACACACATTCCATTGCATACATATGCCTTTAGGAAACTCGCGTTCCTTCACAAGAGAGTCGCCTCTGAACTTCTCAGATCTTTTCCTCATAACACATCATAGAAAGCACCGAAATTCTTACACTTTTGGTGGAGGACGTATGCCAATATATAGTTGTTCTAACATGTGAAAAGACACACCTTTTTGAGTGAGCCGAGTTCTCATCCTAGAGGGTTGACTTGGCTTCTTGAGGTGAATTGACCCAAAATACATTTTTGAAAATTATTTTCTCTTTTTCTTTACAAAAAATCTAAATAGGAGTTTCACTCAACAAATCCTAGAAGCATGAAAAACATGCTTAACTAATGAAACAATAAGAAAAAATTTATTTTTCCTCTTTTTCTTCTTTTTGCTTTTTACATAAAAATACATAATGATACAAGTACAATGATAATTATGAAGATTGGACCTAGTTACACATTTCAACAAGAGTAAGGATATTTTTGATTCCCTAGCACAAAACCCTAACTATTATCTTTGTGAGGGATCAATATTCACTTGGGAAAGCTAATTAAAAAGTTCACCAAGGAGATTGCCATTCACATTTTATTCATGAGTAATGCATACAATAATGATATCCAGTTTCTATTTAGTTGATCTTCAACAATAATTGGTACAATAGAAAAACCCTATATTACCAATACATTCCACACATTAAACATAAGATCAAAATTTCAAAAATAAAAAGATTCACTTACAAGATAAAATGCATAAAGAATACATTCATTGATCCATGATAACTTCTCCAAAGACAAGACAAGAGCTCAAATAAACAATGCTCTCCAAAGATACAAGAGCCTGAAATTCTCCTAAGAAGAGTCGAAATAGTCCTAATGATGATAATTGAAATGAAAGATCATTTCCTTTATTTATATGAGAAGGATGAGTCCTAATACTAGCGTAAAGCCCTAATAACAAGTCAAATCACAAGAAACCCTTGGGTTACAAGCCACCCAACACGTGTGAGACACTAGTCTTCTAGGGCTGATGTCGTGCATGAAATAGGCTCCAAGTGGCATTTCCAAGTGCTAGGAGGTGCCAAATGTGATGTAGAAACATGTAAAAATCATGATTTGAGGGTTGGCCCTCAAATCCACCTTAATGGCTCCCTGTGGTCCCAAAATCTAGTTGGGGCACCACAAAGTGATCTCTATAGTCTCCAACTGTGAAAAGTGTCTATCTCTGCTCCAACCTTAAGGGCTTTCCAGGTGCTTCTAGCCATCACTAGTCTTTGAAGGTGAGACCATCCTTATTTGGGTCGAATCAATTGTCATCTATGAATTGGTGCTAAGGCTAGCCTAGGGGCATGTTGGGTCTAGGTGTGACATCCTGAAGAATCATCAAATCCAATGCAAAGACACATAAAGTTCTATGTGCAAGAAGTGATCAGGTACATGTGCGACATGTTGGTGTTGTTCAAAGGCCCAAGAGTCTCAACGCTTCACTTTATGGTGCCAATATGCCTCTCTAATGCATGGGTACCTATGGATAAGGTGCCCAAGGCATGCGTTGTTGAACCACCTGACAATCACAACATAGATTTTAGTGAAATCAACCAGTCATTAGGGACAAAAATCATTATTGCATCTAAGTGAACTGAGCTTGAGTGTCATAGGATATTTAATACTTCAAATAAAGATCCCCTTCTAAAGTCAGGAACTTGAACTCGCAATGGTGTTTTCTCCCTAGGTAGGAGTGGCTAAAGTACAACCCTATTAGATGTTTCCAACTCCTAAGGGGAAGTGACATTTCCTCAATCGACCATTCAATTGATAGGTGTTAGTGAATAATAATGATGAAGTAAAAGGGATAAGGCTTCATTGCCAAGTGCCATAGTTTAAGGGACCCGTTGATGGAGGATCAACACCCTAAGTGTATAGATGTGAGGAGGGAGCAATCATGGAGGAATGAGTTACCAACTCTGCCTTTGTTTTTCCACCCCTCTTGGGCGCCTTTTACTTTTTCTTGATTTTTCTTTGTATTGTTGTTCATAGCTCAAGGGTTAGAGCTTGCTTTAAATGATATAGTAGTTGTATTACCCCTTAATTATGAGTCATTTTATCACTCATCAAGGTTGGGACATGCAAGGGTTCCTTCTTATGATGTAATGGAGCAACATGTGCTCAGAAACTAGGTGATGGCCATAATGAGTGAGGTAGAGCTCATATAGGATTTTGCCCATGTGCTAATGTCTATGTCCCTGGCCATATTTTGCATTTTGATATTCTTTCATTTAGTTTTGTTGTGACCATGATATGCTCTTTCGATTTCTTTTAGCTACACCAACCTCCTAGGGCAAAGTTTCTGAGCCTTAACCAAGTATGTGGATGTATGGGCGCCAAATCCCAAGGAATCAATGGTCAGTTGAACGCGAAGAATGGAGGTGGAAAATGGGGCATGTAATGTAAGATGGAAAGTGTTAAGTACGACATAAGGATAAATGGAACTATGTTATCTCAACTTCCCAAGTAGTGCCCCTCATGTACCCATTGGGCCATTAGGGGAGGTCCCACTAGACTAGGACCAAAGATTAACCCCCCACCATTTAAGGTGAGAGAACAAGATCACGGTTAAAGCCCATCCTTCTTCCAGATCACCTCATAATCCATATCAAATGCCCAAAAATAAACACACATGAGCACCCGATTGCAAAATGATTAAAGTACCTTTTGGGAGGAAGCCCACCTTCGTCCATGTGCTTTGCCAGATGGGTGAGAAGTAAATGGATAATGCAAGTGGCAGAGATAAAATGGCATATCATCAGCTAGTGGTGGATGTTAGGGGCTATTGGCTATGTGGTTGACCCATTAGCTATCAAGGATAGCAAAAAAGTCTTTTCAAATGGGTTTACCCATTTTGATGGGTAACAACTACCATTCCCAGAAACTTGAAACAATGTGATGCATGTATCTTTGGTAAACATCAAGCAACCTTTACATGATTCCACTACGAGATCATGTAGAAAGCTAGAGTTGATACAATCTAATTTGTGTGGCCTCATGCATGTTGCATCTACTTTTGGTAATAAATATATCATAAATTTTATTGACGATTACACCAAGATGTGTTGGGCTTATTCATTGAAACAGAAATTTCAATCATTTGAAACATCTAAAAATATATATTTATGGATTGAAAATGAAGCACGATCTCATATTGGCACTCTTCGTACTAATAATATAATTCCAATGGTTTTGAAAGCTATCTTTACCAACATGGAATTAAGCATCAAAACATTATTCCATGAAATCCTCAACAAAGTCATGTAGCATAAAGAATGATCAAGACACTTGAATATGGTACGTGAAGTTGAAGTCTTGGGCTAATGTAGTTCTATGTGCAATGTATTTGAGAAAAGAAAGTTCATCTCATGCTCTTGGGAAGAAGACTCCTTATGAAATGTGGTATGATTGCATTCCGCTGATGAGGCATCCCAAGGTCTTTGGTTCCACTTGTTATGCCTTAATTCCTAAGGAGCAAAGGAACAAACTATGTCAAAGAAGTCAAAAGTGCATCTTTTTGGGGTACTCAAATACCACCAAGGCATATCATCTTTACAATGAGGTAACTAAAAGTTCATTCTTTCCAAAGACATGATTTTTCTTGAACCCACTAAGAATGACAAGATTGTTGAGCAATGGTTTGATACTCTTGATAGATTTACCCATGTAAAGGCATATCATGAGTTTGATAATGAGATTACACATCTTGAAGGCGAGACCCCTATAATGGATCAATCTCTAGAATCTCATTTTTTCGTACCATCTCCCCCTCATGTAAAAAACTCAACCACTTCGTCAAAAAAGGAGGTTCAATTGGAAGATGTGATTGAGAGGATTGAAATATTGAATCTTGATGGGAATGTAGCACCATCTCAATCAATTGAGCAACCTAGAACATCACAAAAATGTCCAAAGTGGCTCATCCTGGTGAAGTTGGGATAACACTAACTAGAAGTTCAACAACACAAGAAAATGCCACAATGGGGATGAAATAGATTATTGAAATTCAAGTGATGTCAATGGCTCAAAACTTTCATTTAATTGTGAATTGAAATAATCTACTAACTTTGAAGTTTGAACCATCTTCCTTTGAAAATGTTGTTTCTCATGATGAATGGAAAGAAGTTATGCAATAGGAGAGTGATGCTCTGATCAAGAATGAAACATGAATGTTTATGGATTCTCCATTTGGAACCAAACCAATTAGAACAAGTACAAATTGGATGGCTCACTTGACTAGAATAAGGCGAGGCTTGGGGTGAAAAAATATGCACAAAAATGAAGGCATAGACTATGAAGAGACTTTTTACCCCATAGCCAAATAGGATACAATTTGTGCTTTGTTGGCTTTGGCAACACAAAATAGGTGGAAGATTTACCACATGATGTGAATATAGCGTTCTTGAATGGAAATTTGGAAGATAATGTCCACATGTCTCAAACAAAAGGGTTTATTGTTAAGGATAAAGAACAAAAGGTACGCAAGCTCATCAATCGTAATTTTCTAACCCTAGTGAATGACAAATTGTTTCCTATCAATTTTCTTTCATGTTCTCATTCAATTTTTCTTGCTGAAAAAATATACTACTAGGGTTTTAACTTTTCACTGGTAAACAAAAAATGAATTTTCAACTAAAGAAAAAAAATCTATCAAACAATTTTATAAACAAACACATAAAAAATTTCCTTTATAATCTGTTATTTCATTTATAAAAATCTTCAACATACAAAGGCCTCCTCGGTAAGGAAAATAAATGGCCACTTACAAAAAGTCACATAGAATGAAACTTGCAAACTTCCAACGGAGAAATTTGTCTTCAACCCTCAATATTACAACCACACAGTCTACTGTCAGAGCCTATATTCCATCTGCCCACGCACTGCTACAAGTTCCTGGGATCGATTTAGAGCTCACGTGTCTTCTCTACTGCCAAATCGCATGCTGAATATTTCTTGTTGATTTGCCATAGCATCAGATGTGCTCTAGCCACAAAATTCCGTGGAGAGGTTGGGGCACATGAGATCTCCAATACCCAGAAAGCGTTTGGGCAGATTTTAAATAGTT
>APFE031048987.1:12516-28297 GCA_000404065.3 Pinus taeda | reverse complement strand
GTAGCTTAGCATCAGGTCTAGCTAGATGCGATGATGGAGGAGTATAACTCCATAATGGTGAATGATGTCTGGGAGGTGGTGTTAAGGCCTCAAGACAAATCTGTGTTAGGTTCAAGATGGATCTATAATATCAAATATGCTGCAGACAGCAGTGTTGAGAAATACAAGGCCAGGTTTGTGGCTAAGGGGTATGCTTAAAAGGAAGGGATTGACTATGAGGAAACCTTCACCCCGGTAGCCAGGTATACATCTATTAGGACCGTGATATCTCTTGCAGCCCAGATGGGATGGGAGACCCATAAAATCGATGTCAAGACAGCATTTCTAAACGGGGTAATAGAAGAAAAGGTATACATTGAACAACCAGAGGGCTTTGAAACTCATGAAAAGAAGTATCATGTATGCAGACTTAAGAAAGCCTTGTATGCGTTGAGGCAGGCACCGAGAGTGTGGCATGGTCAAATAAATGGCTACTTGCAGCGGATGGTGTATGTCAAGAGTGACGTGGATCTGAATCTCTACTATCTGGTCGTAGATAACAAGCCACTTATCTTAGTATTATATGTGGATGATCTCTTTCTAACAGGATCATCCAGACTCATTGAGGATTGCAAGAAGAATCTAGCCATAGAGTTCGATATGAAGGATCTAGGACGAATGCACTACTTCTAGGGTTGGAAGTTTGGCAGCAGAAAGGAGAAATCTTCCTTGGGCAAGGGAGGTATGCTACAAAGATCCTGAAAAGGTTCGAGATGGGAGACTGTAGACCTATTGCTACACCAATGATCACCAACTGGAAGAAGATTGATGCATCAAAAGACAAGGATGTCGATCCCACCCTATACCGATAGCTCATAGGGTCCCTAATGTATCTGGTCAATACCAGGCCAGATATTCGCTACGTTGTCAACACCCTCAGTCAATTCATGGTGGAACCAAAGAGGGCACATTGGGCAGCAGCCAAACACGTTCTCAAGTATTTACAGGGAACAGTTGATTATGGGCTCTTATACACCAAGGGGAAGGATATCAAGTTGAGTGGATTTAGTGATGCAGATTGGGCAAGAAATTCAGTGGATCGGAAAAGTACCTCTAGGTACTACTTCAATATTGGATCAGGAATGACCTCCTAGTGCAGTAGGAAACAGAAGTCCGTGGCTCTTAGCTCATTTGAGGCAAAATATATGGCAGCAAGCATAGCTTCGTGTGAGGCCATATGGCTTAGAAAATTGTTGGTGAACCTATTCAGAAGAAATATGGAACCGACTAGGATTATGTGTGATAATCAGAGTTGCATCAAACTCTCAGAGAATCCAATATTTCATGATAGGTCGAAGCATATTGATATCCGGTATCACTTTGTCAAAGACTGTGTCCAACGAGGAGCTGTACGGTTGAGCTACACTCCTACAAGAGAACAACAGGCAAATATTCTCACCAAGGCCCTTAGAAAGTCATAATTTGACTACTTGAGGGAAAAGATGGGGATGCTAAAGAACCCCTTTCAGAAGTAGTGTGTTAGCAGCACGAATGAAGAGGGAGTTGCAGTGTTGGGAGAAAGGACCAGCAGCAACACAGATGCAGAGGGAGTTGCGGTGTGGATGCAATGTCGGGAGAAAGGACCAGCAGCAGCACAAATGCAGAGGGAGTTGTCGTACAGATGCAGCAATGGCAGTAGCAGAGTCATGGGCAACAGTACAGGATGCAGCAATGCAGAGAATGTTGGGCAGGGAGGTTTAAAATCAGCACAGGGACCGATGCCGGATGATCAGGGTGATAATCAGTGAGAAGTATTACTAGAGCACAGTCGTCGCTAAGAGGGAGTGTTGATTTGGCATAGCATCGGACGTGCTCTAGCCACGAAATTTGGTGGAGAGGTTGGGGCACATGAGATCTCCAATACCCAGAAAGGGTTTGGTCAGATTCTAAACAGTTCAGGAGATTTCAAATATTTTTAATGTAGACTTAGGGAAAATAAAATATTAATGTGTATTAATATGAAACTGTGTTAGAATGGTCCAAAAGACATGGATCAAGCCAGATCTAATCTTTAGCCATTTAGGGACTTAATCTCAGTCGTTGATTTGTCAACGAGAAAAGTATAAGAGGAGGCTTGAGGGTCACTTGGAGAACACACTGAGGGAGACTAGTAAGTTCAATTTCTAGAGCAGGGTTAGCTGAGAAATCGAACTAGTGGTCTGGAGAGCAGTCAGGAGGCAGCAAGTACGGAACAAAGAGACAGGAGATCAGCGCAGAGGCAGAAGAGATCAGACGCAGGGCCAGAGGAAGCCACGCAGAGGCAACAAAGACTGCGCAGAGCCAGCAAGGCCTGCGTCATCCACTCAGAGGCTGTAGGAGTAACGCAAAAGGCCAGGGAGGTTGCGCAGAGCCTCAATAGGCTGACGCAGAGGGATTTGAGGCTGACACAGAGGTCGATAGGGCCTATGTTAGGTTCAGAAGAAGTGCTAAAAATTTTGTCTATCTGTGGGTAAGCCAGTTTGGCACCCTGTTGTACTAGAAGATCGCTAAATAATAAAATCCTCCCTTGCTGCACTGGTTTTCCCACATTGGGTTTTTCCAGGGACATTATTCCAAAATAACTGTGTCAATGTGTTGATTCTTGTGCATATGTTTGTTTCTATATTACGGTGTGATATCTGCAGCGGTATTTATTTTAATGTTTGTTGAAGTAATTTCATGAATAAATTATGGTGAAATAAGTAGGAAAAGTAAATCAGTGGTTGCAGTAATAGAATTTTCACATTTCTCTATCTTGTTGCTTCTTGTTTTCTCCCTCCGCTTGTTGCACACTTGAGTGAATGTCCTTCTCCACTCAATCATTGAGATCCTCGCTTGTCTCATCGTGTCTTGTGCTCAATAATGTGACTTATCCCTTAGCCCAACCTTCTTGTTATAAGTTTGAATTATGACTAAATCAACAACCCTAATCTCAAAAGTGATTAATGGTTCAGATTAAATCTCAACTTCACTTGAGATCAATGGTTGTAATTTATCTAATTCAGTTATGCAAATAACCTTTGCATTTCATTAGATTAAACTCACTTTTCTCATAAAAAGAAATCACTTTAATAAACAATGTAATTACCAAGGTTAAGAGGTAATTAGGTGACTTCCACATGCCTTGACACATAAGACTATGTAAAAGTAGCTACCTAAGCTACGAGTATCAACACTCCCTCTTAAAGAAGAAGGTATTCTACACCTCAACTATTTTGTCCCTAAGAAACACAAACTTCCTTTTCACCAAGGGTTTAGTGAGAACGTCAGCAATTTGCCCAACTGTGGGGATATACTGAAGCTTCATTGCCCCTTTCTGGATCCTAACTCTAATGAAATGATACATGATCTCAATATGCTTGGATCTTCCATGGAACACTAGATTCTCAGACAGTTTGATACAACTCTAATTATCATAGCGTATAATTGTAGGCTCCAACACTTGTCCAAAATATCCTGCAAGCCAAATGGCCTCACAACTTGCTATACTCACTACCATATAGTTTACCTCTGCTACACTAAGTGTCATGGAAGTTTGCTTCCTATTGAACTAAGAAAACATCATTGAACCAAGACTAAAGTAGCATCCTAAGGCATTCTTACTATCTGTTGTAATCCTTGCCCAATCTGAGTGTGTATATCCCTACAGCGTCACTCCATCTCCTCCAAGATACCTCATACCATACTGTTGATTTAGGGTAGCATCGGATGTGCTCTAGCCATGAAAATTGGTGGAGAGGCTAAAGCACATGAGATTTCTAAGACCCATAAATGGTTTGGGCAGATTCTACCCGCTTAAGGAGATATTAAAATAATTAATATTTTTTATGGAGTTCCTAAGTCTAAACTTAGTAAAAATAAAATATTAATGGGTATTAATATAGAATTGGGTTAGAAAGTTCTAAATGACATGGATCAAGCCAAATCTAATCTTAGCCATTGATTAGAGATGTAATCTCGGTCATTGAAGGACCAACTGGAAAAGTATAAGAGGAGCCTTGAGGGTCAGTTGGAGAAGACAACAAATTGATCAATCATTCGATTTTCTAGAGCGGGGTCTACTAAGAGAAATCAAATCAGTGATCAGTTTGCAGCGAGGGGTAGAAAGGCAGAGATAGTGACGGAAGTCCAGCGCAGAGGCAGAGAGGCAGACGCTAAGCCAGAGGGAGCCACACAGAGGCAGAGGAAACTGCGCAGAAGTCAGAAGGGCCTGCGTCATCCACGCAAAGGCTGCAGGAGTGACGCAAAGGGTCGTAGAGGCTGCGCAGTGCCTTAGAGGGCTGACGCAGAGGGTTTCGAAATGACACAGAGCCCAGGAGGGCTGACGCTGAGCTTCAGATTGCGCTAGAGAGGGTTTCGTGGGGCAGACTTTCCAAATATCTACTTCCGAATAGAGAGGTATTACTGCCAAATTATTCTCTTTGTCGGGTGAGCCAGTTTCGCACCCAATTGTACTCAAAAAGACTACATAATAACAATATAACCCTCAGAATCGTTGCACCGGTTTTCCCAAGTTGGGCTTCTCCGGAGACATTGTCCAAAAATAACGGTGTCACTTGTGTGTTTGTCTATTTCTTTCATCTTTGATCTGTAGGTGGTTAACACTGTATTGTGTTTATTTCAGTGTTTATATGGTTAAATAACTTCTTCGTAATTAACAAGTAGAAGAAATATACCAGAGAATACAAATAAAATTTCTAACGAGTAATACTTAGAAATTTCAACACATACCCCACTATACCTCTCAAGTATCTCAATATATTCTTCATTGTTACCCAATGCACCTGCCTCGGCTCGACCATGAACTAACTCAAAGTGTTAACGGCCAAATACATCAAGGACCCTATCAATTATCTATACAATGTGGGATCCACCAACTTTGAATCAAAAGTCAAAGCCTTCTTTAGATTGGTGATCATAGGTGTAGCCACTAGTGTACAATCCTCCATCCTCAATCAACTCAGGATCTCTCCTGCATATATCCCCTAACCTCTACCATACCTCTAACCCCAAAAAATAATGACCTGATGTCCTTCATCTCAAACTCTATAGCCAATTCTACCTTGCACAATGCAATGAGCCACTTTTAACCTATGAGAAACAAATTATCGACATATAAGACAAAGATAAGTGGATCATCTCCTACAAGTACGAAGTACAAGTTAGGATTCACCTCACTTTTTGAGAAGCCTATTACCACCCAAATTGTACGTTGGAAATGGTGAAAGCTCTAACGCACATTGTACAATCCAAGTGGAACCTAGATAGGTCACCTTCTATCATCTCAGCAACCTATCTTACCTCTTTAGGATGGCTCTCCTCCGGCTTCGAGGGGGCTCCCCTATTAGGATCACTAGCGCTTGGTCAAGAAGAGAATAAGGTGATGTGTTATGCTCTTAACCTGCAAGATGATACCAAAATACCAAATATGCAAAAATATATACCCAGAACATAGGACAATGAGAAATAACAGCAAGTATTTTATTATTCAGAAAGCAATGTTCACTTGCCTCTTCGAGGGGGCAACCTCCAATAGAGCAGAGCTCGATACAAAATAAGACACGATGCTCCTCGAGGGGAGTCTCTATCCTTTATATAGGATTCATACATGCAATACCACGGGGCAATACCATGGTTCTTATTAATACCATCTATCTAATACCATGGCCCATTTGCAACTAACTGTGGTCCCTTCATTAAATGCGGGTTAACCACTTACAATTATTAATTTGGGCTTTATTGACTCTTTACTTAACTATAACTATGACTCAATCCTAGTACATAAATAAGGGGGTTAGGGTGGGACCCTAACATGCCCTCCTGCATAAGAATAGTCTTGTCCTCAAGGCTGAAGCTGCGGAAACTGGTGAAGAATCATGGCTGGTTCCCAGGTTGCATATTCCGGAGAGGTGTCTTTCCACTTCACGAGGACTTCCTTGATAATGCGGCCACGCAGGTGCCGTTCTCGTGTGTCAAGAACCTATAAAGGTTGGAGCAAGATTGGCCCTTCTTCATCCAGTTCAGGTAGACTGGTTTGAATTCTGCAATTGTTCCCAATCACTTTCTTGAGGCATGAGACATGGAATACTGGATAGATTTTTGCAGTGGGTGGCAAAGCTAGCTTGTAGGCAACTTCTCCAATGTGCTGAAGTAATTGATACGGTCTGTAGAATTTTGGAGATAGTTTCTGACAACCCTTGGCTTTGAGTGATGTTTGCTTATATGGTTGCAGCCTCAAAAATACCTGATCCCCTTCTTGAAATTCGTGTTCTGAGCGATGTTGATCTACCTGTTGCTTCATGCGGTCTTGAGCTTGATGAAGATTCTCTCTAAGGTGGGCCAGCATGGTTGTGCAGTAATGTAGGAGTTGATCCACTGCTTGTACCTTCGAGCATCCCTTGATATAAGAAGTAGGGGAAGGAAGGAGTTGACCATAAACTGCTTCATATGAAGTCATTTTGGTGCTGGCATGATAGTTGGTGTTATACCACCATTCAGCTAGAGGTAACCAATGTACCCAGAGATGTTGATTTTCTGAAGTAAAACACCTAAGGTAGGTTTCCAAACATTTGTTGACAGCTTCAATTTGACCATCAGTTTGTGGATGATAGGAAGTACTGAGTTGTAGTTGGGTACCTTGTAGCCTGAAGAGTTTCTACCAAAAGTTACTGGTGAAGACCGGGTCACGATCAGACACAATGGAAGTGGGCATGCCATGCAATTTGAAGATCTGATCCATGAAAGGTTGAGTGACCAAAGTCGGTATAAAAGGGTGGGGTAGGGTGCAAAAATGAGCATACTTAGAAAGTTTGTCCACAACCACCATGATGACTGACTTGTTTCCTGACTTTGGAAGACCTGGAATGAAATCCATAGAAACCTCCGTCCAGATTGAGGCCAGGATGGGCAATGGCTATAATGTGCCTAGGGATTTGATTGTTTCTCCTTTGTGGCGCTGATAGACGTCGCATTTAGCTACAAAAGTCTGAATGTCCTTTTTCATGCCTGTCCAAAAAATGATCTTCGAGTGCGAGCATACGTCTTCTGAAAGCCTAAATGTCCTGCAGTGGGAGATGAGTGCAACTCCGCCAAAATGCGGCTTTTGAGGGTGGATGTTGGTGATATTACGACTTTGCCCTTGTAGCGAAGAATCTCATCCTACCACGAGTAGCCCACTGTGGAATTTGGATCCGCCTGCAATTGATTAATGAGTTGCAAGCCTCTTCAATCCATTCTGGAATGGGAAGGGAAATTGCAAGCAGGGTACTTTCCTCCTCAAATTGGCAGGATAACGCATCTGCTACAGTATTTTCGCGCCCTTTCTTGTAAATGATCTCATAATCATATCCCAGCATTTTGGCGAGCCATTTATTTTGTTGTGGTAAGGATAGGCGTTGCTCCAAAAAATATTTAAGGCTTTGATGGTCTGTGCAGATTTGGAAACGCTGCCCCAATAAGTATGGTAGCCAGGTATCTACTGCATGTAAGATGGCCATCATCTCCTCATAGGTAGATTGTCCCAGATTCTTCCCACTTAGTTGTTGGCTCATTAAGGCCAAGGGTCAATATTCCTGCATTAAGACCGCCCCAATAACCGTACCCGAAAGATTTGGTGAAGTCGGATAGTGCTAAGACTGGAGTGGAACCCATGGCATGTTTGAGAGTTGTAAAGGCCTATTGTGCTTCATCAATCCAGAGGAATGAATTTTTCTTGAGGAGTTGAGTGAGGGGCCTAGCAATGCGACCATAATTGCGGGCAAATTTGCGATTGTAGCCTGTGAGACCCAAAAATCCTCTCAGACTCTTCAAGGTCTTAGGTTGAGGCCAATCCTGCATTGCTTGGATCATTTTGGGGTCCACCCTGACACCTTCACGCCCCACAATGTGGCCCACATACTCAACTTCATCCATGCCGAAAGAACACTTGGACATCTTGACAAATAATTTATGCTTGCGGAGCAGTTGCAAGAGCAAATCTACATGCTGAAGATGTGCGGCCCAGGTGCCACTGTAGATGAGGATGTCATCAAAGAAAACAAGGACAAATTTTCTGAGATATGGTTTGAGCAGGTAGTTCATAAGGCTCTGAAAAGTGGATGGGGCATTACAAAGACCGAATGGCATGACCAAGAACTCATAATGGCCTTCATGAGTTCGGAAAGCAATCTTTGGAATGTCTACTTCTTTCATGTGAATTTGGTGGTAGCTTGAGCGAAGGTCGAGCTTAGTAAAGAATTGAGCCCCATTTAGTTCATCCAGCAAATCATCGACAACCGGAATGGGAAATTTATCTACTGTCAACTTATTAAGGGCCCTGAATTCTGGACACATACGCCATTCCCCATCTTCCTTGAGCAGTATGACCACCGGCGATGAATAAGGACTAATGCTAGGACAAATGACGCCTACTTCCAAGAGTTCCTTGATTATTTTTTCTATTTCATTCTTTTGGGCGAACGGATATCTATATGGGCGCACATTTGGAGGTTGGGCCCCTGGGACCAAAGTAATGCTAAGATCATGTTCCCCTCTCGAGGGTGGAAGCTCATGAGCCTTGTTAAAGATTGGCAGATGGTTGTTTAAGATCTGTTGCATCTCACGATGAATATGAAGAGAATTGGGTTCGAAGGCCTGGATGGCATTAAATTGAGCTATAACTCCATGGTGGCCCTTTTTTAACAATGTTTCCATCCGATGTGAGCTGATGATAGAGGGAGCTCCCACCTGGAGTCTACGGAGGGTATGTGTGTGCTTGTTCTGCTTAAAGCTCATATATAACTCCTGGAAATCCATTGTGATTGGGCCAAGTGTGCGAAGCCATTCAGCACCAAGGAAAATGTCGCACCCTCCCATGTGTATGGCAAACATGTGGGTCTTTAACTGATAATTCCCCATTTGAAGTTTGACATTTTCGCAGCGGCCTTCACATTTCATTGTTCCCCCATCAACGATTTGGACCTAAAAGTTAGAAACTGCTCGAACAAAACAATGCACTGCTTCCGCAGCTCTTTGATGGATACAATTATGTGTACTTCCACTATCAATCAAGACTACTATTGGGCGATGCTTAATAAAACCTCTGATTTTGAGAGTTTGAGGCGAAGAAATCCCTGCTAACACATGCAGCAAGATAACTGGTTCTTCAGGTACATTGTCCTGCTAGTTGTCCTCTTCTTCCTCCTCTGGTTGCTCAAGTGGTGGGGCTTCCTCCGATGAACTGTGATAAGTAGCATCAATTTGAAAGAATTTGGCTCCTTGCATTTATGCCCGAGGGAGTATTTCTCATCACAGTAGTAACATAATCCTTGCTTTCTTCTTTCCGCCATTTCTGCTGGTGACACCTTTTGAACCTTGAGTGTTTGGGTAGTGCTTTGAGCCTGTGGGGGGCGACCCTTGGCGATGAAATTTGGGCGATTGGACTGGGCCGCTAACGCACGTTCGACTTCACGAGCTATCCTGCAAGCATGCAGCCATGAGCTAGGGTGGTGCAATTAAACGTAGGCTTGTATGGCTTCTTTGAGACCACTGACAAAACATTCCACGTAGAACTCATCGTGTAGACCTCTAATGCGGAAATTTAAGGCTTCAAAGGCTGCAATATATTCATTCACTATTCCTGTCTATTGGAGCTTAGTGAGATGACCCAAGAAGTCAGATTCATGGTCAAAGCGATCCATAAGAGCTTTTTTGAATGTCTCCCAAGTCAAGGGCCTTCCATAGCAGCGTTGATGTCATTGCCACCATTGCCATCTTTCATTGTCCATGTACATGATACCCACACTAAGCTGAGTCACATTATCCAGGATGTAATTCAGTGTGAAATATTGCTCCATTTGTGCTATCCATGCGGCCGGGTGAGAGCCATCAAATTTATACATGTCCAACTTGGGTGGTCGCGGATGGGATTGTTGGTGGGTGCCAAAGAGGTGAAGAGACTGGCTAGACTCACCCTCACTGTTTTCATTGCCAATATATGCTTCCTCGCATGCCTCCACCTTGCCCTTAGAGAGTGTTGCATTTAAGTTCTGCAGTTGCGACACGACCTCTTTCAAGGTTGATTCAAGGCTGTCCATCTTCTCATTCGCCATAGCTTGAGCTCTAATTTGTACCATGCATCGAGTCGATGTACTTGAAATTTGGGACCGCCCAAATTTTTTGGCACTAATAATTGACTTGCTCAGCTCGTCGTCCTGATTCTTATGGGCTAAGTCACCAATAAGCGCCCCGGGGGGCGGGTTCTCAGACTCCCTTTTACTCTGAACGGAGTTTTACTCCTTGCTTAGGAATATTGCAGTAGCTGAATCCCAAAAATGTCAATGCTGCCAAAAGTCCTACGAAAATCATGCCCAGGTATAGGGGCCCACACACTACTTGGATCTGGATGGCGGATCTGATGGATCTAAGAGATCTGAATGGTTGATCTGATATATCTGAACGTCGGAACTGATTGCTACTGCGGATCTAATGGATCTAATAGATCTAAATCCCTGTTCTAATAGATCTGAACGGCAGAACTGATTGTTGTTGCTGCGACAAAATCCCACTTGCGAGATTTGATCTGGCAAAGATTATGCGTGACCCAGAGACAGAGAAGGAAACTATGGTCTCCAGGAGTGTCAGGTGCTATAGATCGCAAGATACATAAGGTTCTGATAGTAGTACTCGGCCCAATTTTTTAGGGCACTAACCAAGGAGGATCAACTGTACCCTTAGCTGAACAACCCGACTACCCTATCGTACACGCGAGTAATCTCTCCGAGTGTTGTTCTCGGTGTATTGTAGCAGCAAGACGGCCGGCGGTTTTATCTATGGCGCAGTTTCAAGGGAGCTAGGGGGCTTCTGATATACCCAGAGGGTACTTGGAAGACAATACGTGCGTCGTTCTGTCCAATGCGCTACTACTTGAAGGGGTACCCATAGGGGTTACAAGGGAGTCCAACAAGCATGACCACCTCTTGTATTTCCTGCGTGCATGCCTCCCCAAATCCGCAGGTTTATGCGCTCAACGACAGATCCCGTGGTTTAAAGACGTCGAAACACGTCTCTAGCCAAAAAAATAAAATTGCTAAAAATTGGAGATCCCACCGGCCTTGGAAAGCACTCTGATACCACTTGTTATGCTCTTAACCTACAAGATGATACCAGAAAACCAAATATGCAAAGAAATATACCCAAAACATAGAATAATGAGAAATAACAGCAAGTATTTTATTTCAATTTGAATTTGTGGAAAACCTGTGATCAGTTATGTTTCATAACTGATCACAGGTTTTCCACAAATTCAAATTGAAGTCAAGCAACCTGTATGGACTCCCTCTTCAAAAGTATTTTATTATTCAGAAAACAATGTTCACTTGCCTCTTCAAGGGGGCAACCTCCAATAGAGCAGAGCTCAATACAAAATAAAACACAATGCTCCACAAAAGATTCATACATGCAATACCATGGTTCTTATTAATACCATCTATCTAATATCATGGCCCATTTGCAACTAACTATGGTCCCTTCATTAAATGTGGATTAACCACTTACAATTATCAATATGGGCATTATTGACTCTTTACTTAACTATAACTATGACTCAATCCTATTACATAAATAAGGGGATTAGGGTGGGACCCTAACATGATGCCAAATGAAGCCTTAGTGAAACATTTTTAAGATTTTGGGGTTTTATAAAGAAAAGAAGATGATAGGGGGACGTGAAGACTAGTGCCAATATCCTTCAAAGGCAATCGAGTAAATCCTCTTATGTCAATATCATCGACTAAAATTCAAGCAAATGGGTTTGGTCTTGGAGAAAAATTGCCCCCACTATTGACTCAACCTCCTTGCTGGATTTCAGACTTGCTTAAGGGTGGCTTCCCTTAGAGTGGTGTCTCCAACCTTCAACTTATGTGAGAGGAAAAAATTAAAATAGAAAACCCTACACAATTCGAAGCACTCCTTCAAAGATGGTTCGGTTGCTTGGATTGACCCACCTACAAGCACAAGTAATAAAGCAAGGTCCTTCCCCAATTGGTTGCTTACATGTAGCATATTGTCTCCTTGATGGCAAAAATTATTAGCCCTAGCATATCTTATTTATCACCAAGAAGAGTTAGAACAAAGTATACTCAAACATATATCAAGAAAAAGGAAAACACAATTTTGCTCGACACAGAAAATTCCTCCACAAAATTTGCTCTCAAAGGATGCTTTCATTAATCTCCAAAAGAGAGGAGTGCTCTAGCGATCCAACCATGAATTACAAATGAAGAAGCCTTTCTCTTTATGTAAGGAGGCTTTAACACCCTTTAGAATTAAATACCATTATCGAAATAAATTCCTTGGAACTAACCTAAGAAAACTAAATCTAACCTATTTACAAATTAAGATAACTAACATAACAAGAAATTAAAGTGGTCAAGCCACGTGTACAATGATTTGATGAGTAAAACCCTCAAAAGAGGGGTCAATACACCCCAAAGAGTGCAAACAATCCTAGATGCCAACACCTAGGCTCCATGAATGGTCAAAGAATAATGTAGATGGTTCATGGTCTCCGAGCTTCTCTTAGAAATAATTTCAAAAATTTCAATTACTTTGACAGGGCCCATTTGAAAAGATCCAATAACCATTTTTCCTTTAAAGTGTGAAAATTCCAAACTAGAACCCTATTGCAGCAACTAATATTATTTCTCCTAATTGTCCATTAATTAACAATTTCTCTGCTACGACAAATATTGAAATAGATACGCTGCAACCTTCACAAATAAAATTCTACAGAAGAATAAAACATTGGAAGTTGACAAATGCTAGCACACACATAAAATTAACACAATTATTTTTGGAAAAAATCCCCCAAAAAACCCAATGTGGGAAAACCGGTGTAGCAGTTGAGGGTTTTATTCAGTGTTGTGAAAAGCGCAATTTTATCGCGATTTAATGAAAAAATCGCGCTTTTTTCAGGTCGGCGATGTAATCGCAATTTTTATTCAAAAAAATCGCATATATTTTTTTTTGCTGATTTTTTTCCGAAAAAAAATCGCGATTTTTATGGAAAAAATCGCTGATAGTCGGGGTAGCACGATTTATAATGAGATTTTTGGTTTTTTTTTGGTTCATTTGGATAGTGGACGCGCACGGAAGGAGGAGGAGGTCTTGGAGAGCAGCTGAAGAGGGTTTGTGACCAAATCTAAGTGCTTAGAGGACAAATTCAAGAGGAGACCACCGATTTGTCCATAGAAACGATATGTGGATTTATTTATTTTTGTTTTCATTGTTTAAAAACATTGTTTTTCTATGTTTTTCATTGTTTTTGGTTGGGAAACTTCATATGGGCACCATTTTTCTTTTGTTTTCATTGTTTTTAAAGAATTTTTTGTATTTCTTCATTGATTTGGGATGGGTAACTTGGTATGACTATGGGAACCAATTTTTTTTTTGTTTTCATTTTTTTTAAATATTGTTTATGTTTTTTTCATTGTTTTTGGCATTTGCCATTTGGTTCGGTAACTTGGGTTTGGAACTTTGGATTCTGGAAATTTGTAACTTGTAATTTTGTAAATGCCAAATGCTAAATTGTAATCCTAAATTCCTATTTCCTAATCCTTATTTTCCCATAGGTTTGCAACTTCAAAGTTCAAAAACAAACATGCTAAGGAAATTGGATCCTTTCTGGGAATATGCTATGCCTCATGCTCCGAATGATAGACAAAACTTGAGTTGCAAGTTGTGTGGAAAGGACATGCGCGGGGGGGTGTACAGGTTGAAGTATCACCTTGCACAAATCCCTGGACATGATGTGGGGCCTTGTACAAATACGAATGTTGAACTTATCCAAAGGGCCATGAGAGCATTGGGAGAATTAGAGCAGACTAGAGAGGCCAAAGAAGAACTCAAAAGGCAACTAAAAAGGTCAGCTGAAGGAAGTGGGCCAAGTGGCGCTGGTTCTACTGCAACATCAGCCAATCCGGTAGCTGCATCATCATTTTTTGTTCCTCGAACCACACCTGGTTCACAGCCATCTATCGGTTCAATGCTAAAAAGAACCGAGAAAGAAGCTGACAACTTGCTAGCAGAATTTCTCCTCTGGAGTGATATTCCTTTCAGCGTTGTAAGGAATAATCCATTTTTCCAACCTGTTGTTGATGCTATTGCCAGTGTTGGCCCGGGGTACAAAATCCCTTCTTATCATGATTTCAGAGGTCGGATTCTTCAAAATGAAAAGCATGACTGCACCCAAAGATTGGAGGATTTTAGGTCATCGTGGGCAAAAACAGGATGCACTGTTATGTCAGATGGTTGGACTGACCAAAAGGGGAAAACCCTTTTAAACTTCCTGGTTAGTTGTCCCAAGGGGACTATGTTTATCAAATCTATTGATGTATCTAATCAAATCAAAGATGCAAGAACTTTATGTGATTTGCTGGATGCGTTTATTTTGGAGGTGGGTGAACAGCATGTTGTCCAAGTCATAACGGACAATGCTGCAAATTATGTTGATGCTGGTAGGATGCTTATGGACAAGCATCCTACTTTATTTTGGACACCCTGTGCTACCCATTGTAATGATTTGATGTTATAGGACATAGGGAAAATTCCCTTTGTCAAAGATATTGTTGACTCATCAAAAAGTATTACAAAATTTATATATAATCATACATCTGTGCTTAGCTTGATGAGAAAATTCACCAAGAACAAATAGTCGGTGCTCCCCGCCATTACACGGTTTGCCACCAGTTTCATATCTCTTCAATCCCTCTTGAATTCTATGTCGGATGTGAAGAGAATGTTTCTTTCAAAAAAGTGGCATGCTTTGACAATGAGCCACAAACCAGAAGGAGAGGCCGTACGCAGACTAGTTTCATACCAGGAAGACTTCTGGGCGGGAGTGCAGGACGTGTGCGTCGTTACTGAACCTTTGGTAAAGGTTCTTCGGTTGCTTGATGGTGAGAAGCCCGCAATGGGCTATTTGTATGAAGCCATGGACAGGGCCAAAGAAGCCATTCAGACCTACTATGATGACAAGGGAGATGATGGGTTTCGGAAACAACTCCTTCTATGGGGAGTGATTGATGAGCGATGGAACAACACACTCCATCGTCCCATTCATGCTACAGGGCTTTTCTTGAACCCTGCATTTTCTTATGCATGTGGGTTTGATTTTGATGCTGAGATCATGGATGGATTCATATCCTGTGTCCATAAGATGGTGCGATCTCCAAAACAACGTATAGAGATCTCTAAACAAATTGAGACATATAGGATGGCAGGTGGCACATTTGGCTTTGAGATGGTTGTCAATGATAAGATGATTAAAATGTCAGGTATTTTTTAGTTTGTAACTTTGTTTCAAATTTCATTGTCTCTTCAAATTCCCATTTTTTTTATGTTTATTTAAAATTTTATTTGTAATTTTGTCTCTGCAAAAGTTTGCCATTCGCATCCTCAGCCAAACATGTAGCTCCTCAGGATGTGAGCGCAACTGGAGTGTATTTGAAAAAATACACAATAAGAAGCGCAACAGGTTAACACTTAAACATTTAAAATATTGCAAATTTTCGAATTCATTAAACAATATGTTTTTTATAATTATTAATTATTATTTCATGATCTTTGTACAGGTTGGAGTCCCAGCGACTTAATGACATGGTTTACGTCTACTACAATCTTCGATTGTGGGTGAGGCAATTTGAGAAGGCACCTGATGTGGATGCCATCTCATTGGATGGGATTGACACCACTGCTGCATGGAGGGTCGAGGCCGAGAGGCCTCTCA